>AP025055.1:32316414-32412871 GCA_036186865.1 Eustoma russellianum
TTTGGCAATGATTTGGAGCGTAGAAGAGGAAATTTTGCGTCTTGAGCGAGAGAGAGTTAGGGATTTAGTTTGGAGAAAGAGGAAAGTGAAAAGGAAGGAAAGAAGTCACAGCTTTTAAGTTTCTGACCGCTGACATCCATCGATCGATGTCTAGGACTTCGATCGATCGATGTCTTAAGAGACATCAGTCTCTGAGACTGCCACATAGATCAATCGATGTAGGTAAGAATCTGCATTTTTGACATTTTTGACCCTCTAACCATTGTTTATCATCCCTAATCTTGTTCTAATTGATTTGAATGTCTCGGTGGATAGGGATATATCCGCTAGTTGGTCATTTGTTGGAACAAATTCAACGCATACCAATCCTTTTTGAATGCAATCCCTTATAAAGTGATGCCTCACTTCTATATGTTTTGTCCTACTATGATGAACCGGATTTTGTGCTATACTTATGGCTGAAGTGTTGTCACATAAGATGGGGACTTTATCAAACCTAACATTGTAATCATTTAAAGTGTTGAGCATCCAAAGTAGTTGTGCACAACACGAAGCGGCCGATACATATTCGGATTCCGTTGTTGAAAGTGACATACTATTTTGTTTCTTGGAGAACCAAGAGACTAAGCAATCTCCAAGGAATTGGCATGTCCCGGAGGTGCTTTTTCTATCAACAAAATTTCCGGCATAGTCGGAGTCACTATACCCTTTTAAATCAAAACAACCATTTTTGGGATAAAACAATCCAAAGTTCAAGGTTCCTTTCAAATACCTAAAGATACGTTTAATGGCAACTAGATGCGATTCCTTAGGCATACTTTGAAATCTAACACATAAACACACAACATGCGAAATATCCGGTCTACTAGCGGTTAAATAAAGTAAACTACCAATCATACCCCTATATTTGGTTACCTCAACCGGCTTTTCTTTTTCATCTTTGTCAAGCTTTGTACTTGTGCTCATTGGTGTGCTTACACTTCTTCCATCCTCAAACTTGTACTTCTTGAGTAAATCCTTTGTATACTTTGTTTGAGATATGTACACTGCATCTTGAGTTTGCTTGATTTGAAGACCAAGAAAGTAGTTGAGTTCACCCATCATGCTCATCTCAAATTCTCCTTCCATCAATTTAGCAAAGTGCTCACAAAGAGAATCATTAGTAGCACCAAATATAATATCATCCACATAAATTTGAACAAGCAATTGATGGTTTCCTTGTTCTTTAATAAAAATAGTAGTGTTGACTTTTTTTCTTGAAAACTCGTTCTCAAGTAGGAAGTTACTTAATCTTTCATACCATGCCCTAGGAGCTTGTTTAAGTCCATAAAGGGCCTTTTTGAGTTTAAATACACGATTTGGATAATCATGATTTTCAAACCCCGTTGGTTGAGCTACATACACCTCTTCTTGAATTATTTCATTCAAGAATGCGGATTTCACATCCATTTGATATAGTTTGAAATCCTTATAGCATGCATATGCTAATAGCATCCTAATAGCTTCTAACCTAGCTACGGGGGCAAAGGTCTCATCTTCCTCTTGCCTATATCCTTGAGCTACTAACCTAGCCTTATTTCTAGTGATGTTTCCTTTATCATCCATTTTGTTTCTAAATACCCATTTAGTGCCAATTACATGATGATCACTAGGTTTAGCTACTAATTCCCAAACATCACTCCTTTCAAATTGATTTAGTTCTTCTTGCATGGTTAATACCCAATCTTCATCATTTATTGTCTCCTTTATATTTTTAGGCTCAACTTGTGAAATGAAGGCATTTTCATTGAATTTCCTCCTAGTCATTATACCTTGACTAGTTTCACCCAATATTAATTCTTTAGGATGATCTTTCCTATACTTATATGAATTCGGTAAATTCGAGGTATCTCCTCCTACTTCTTCATCTTCAACCTTAGGTTCAAGGGGATCAATCCTAAGGTAAATGACAATATTACCTTTTGGATTCTTAAATTTCTCTATATGACTTACTTTAATTATTTCATCATCATCATTGTTAGTATTTGGTTCATCCTCAATGAGTTCACTAAACTTGACATGAATTGATTCTTCAACTTTCATTCTTCTTTTATTATATACCCTAAATGCTTTGCTATTTTGAGCATATCCCATAAAGATTCCTTCATCCGCTTTGAAATCAAGTTTATCCAAGTTATCTTTGCTGTTAAGTATAAATCACTTACAACCAAAAACCTTGAAATAACCAATATTTGGTACTCTACCTTTTCAAAGCTCATAAGGAGTCTTTTTGAGAGATGGTCTCAAATAAACTCTATTGATCACATGACAAGCGGTGTTTACTGCTTCAGCCCAAAAATACTTGGGTAGCTCAAATTCATTTAGCATGGCCCTACTCATTTCTTGAAGTGTTCTATTTTTCTTTTCCGTAACACCATTTTGTTGAGGAGTTCTTGGAGCCGATAAATTGTGTCCATACCTTTGGATACACAAAATTCTTGAAACTCTCCATCAAACTCAGCACCTCTATCACTTTTAATTTCCTTTATTGTGTCTTCTCTTTGATTTTCTAGTCTCTTACAAAGCTTTATAAATTCTTGGCATGCATCATTCTTTTTAGCTAAGAACATTACCCAAGTGTACCTAGAGAAGTCATCTACAACCACAAAGGTGTAATGTTTTCCAGTTAGACTTTCCGTACCAATATCCACATACAAATTCATATAAAGTAATTATAGGGGTTTGGTGGTGGAGATTTCACTTTTGAGCTTGAAGCTTGTTTTAAGAAGCTTAGCCTTTTGACAAGTGTCACATAAGCCATGGTTTTCGAAATTCAATTTTGGAAGACCTTGGACTTTTTCATTTTTGCAAATCTCTTAGAAATTTTTGAAACTAATATGTCCAACTCGTCTATGCCATAGTTGAGTCAAATCATTTTTGGCAACTAGGCAAGAAACATTTTGTGATATCAAATCATGTGTGCTAAATTTGTAAACATCATTTTTCCTTATAGGCTTAAAAACAATCTTATCGTTCTTTTTCACAATGCATTTTCTTTTCACAAATTCAATTGAAAAATTAACATCACATAGCTGGCTAACACTTATCAAATTATATTTAAGCCGTTCTACATATAGTACATTATTAATAGTAAAAGAAGAGTTACCAATTTCTTCATGTCCAAGGATTTTGGCTCTCCCATTGCCAAAATGCACCGCTCCACCATCTTGGAGCTTGAGCTTGGTGAATAACGTTTTGTCTCTGGTCATGTGCGTTGAACATCCGTTGTCCATAAGCCATTTGGTTTCTTCTTCTTTGGCTACTCCATTTATCTTGAGAGCCTACAAAACCAAGAGATTTATGCATTGGTACCCTTTGATGGTTGGGTCCTGTAGGGTTAGTTTGTCGACTCTTAGGCTTCCAAACATACATGCTTCCAATCTAGCTCTACATTCATTCTTCACATGTCCTACTTTGCTGCAATGAAAACTAGTGGGTACATGCCTTGGTTGAGAAGGTGATGAGTTATGTTGTGTTTTTCTCTTGTTTGTCTTTTTCTTTAATGAGTTAGGCTTAATGGAGGAATATGATGAATTAAATCCTAAACCGGATTTATCATTTCCAATTTTTTGATTTCCAAGTAGTTTGTCTAAATTATTTTTACCATTTGTTAGTCTTTGTAAATCTAACCTTAGTTTCACACATTCTTTCCTAATTTCTACATTTTCAGGAGCTACGATTTTATGCATGGTGAGTATGATGTCATGCTCTTGACATATCAAAATGTTCTTATCATGCAAGCTCTTATTTTCTAAAATGCACTTCTTGAACTCTTTCTTCAAATGTTTATATTTTAAATTCAATTTCTCAAAATCATCTTGCAAATCTTCTATTTCATCTTACAAATTAGAAGGATTAGATTTTACATCAAGGTCATCTTCAATTGCCATGAGACAAGTATGTTGAGCCTTTGGATTTTCAACTATTGCAACAAGTTTAACATCTTGATCTTCACTTCTCTTTCCGATTCGGAGAGAATATCATCTCATGTGGTTACCTCCACATTGAGAGCTTTCTCTTTTGAGGAAAGACCTTCTTTTCTTGTTTTTGCGGCTCCTTGACGTGGCAGTCGGCAATGAAGTGACCGGGACGACCACATCTATAGCAATTTTCACTTGCTTCTTTTTCCTTGGGTGGTCTTTTGAAAAACTTTCTTGCTTGAGATTTATTCCTTGTTGCCATTCTTCTAAATTTTCTTACTTAGAAAAGCAACTTCCTCATCCGATTCATCGAACTCTACCACCAATCCTTTGTGTGATGTTTGTGTGGGCTTGATAGGATTCATCCTATTTTGTTCATCAATAAGAATTTCATGAGTAAGAAGATTACCAGATAGCTCATCAAGGGTAAGAGTCTTGAGATTCTTTGATTCGATGATGACAGTGACTTTAGGTATCAATTCTCCTAGCAAAGAGTTGAAGAGTTTTGAGACAAGGTCTTCATTTGAGATTTACTTGTCCACCATAGAAAGTTGATTCACTATTCGCGTGAATCGGCCGATTGTTTCCTCAATCTTCTCACCGCTCTTCATTCCGAACATCTCATATTCCTTCATGAGCATGAGTCTTTTGTCCATTCTTACTTGCTCAGTCCCTTCGTGTATCATTTCAAGCCTTTTCGATGCCTCATGAGCTGTTTCAAGACCTTGAAGTCTTGTAAGCTCGGTGGTGGTAAGAGCACTTGAGAGAATATCAAATGCTTTGCCATTGATGGCGAAGTTTATCTTCTCTTCGTCGGTGTAGTCATCCTCATCTTTGAACATTGATTCTCCTTTTAAGTTGGTAATCATCAGAACTTCAATTCCTTTGACAACAACTCTCCATATATCAAATCCACAGTCTTTCAAATGATTGATCATTCAAAATTTCCACAAAGAATAATTTTGGGCATCAAACATAGGTGATTTAGTGTTTGATCCTGAAACTAGTGCAGTAGGCTTGGGAGTTGAAGTGTGAGATGAACAGATTGAGGTTGTCATTGCCATGATCTTTAACCTTGTTACTTGCAAAGATAGGCCAAGAAATCAAGGTGAGGTTATGATACCAATTGTTAGGTCCGAAACACACTCTAGAGGGGATGAATAGAGTGTTTGATACTTCTTGCGGAATTTTCTTGTTTGGCTCAACTCAAAAGAAATTCAAAATCAAAGCAAGAATGGGAGGTGAGAAGAAATGAATGAATACACCGGATATAGAGTGGTTCGAATCGTAAATGATTCTACTCCACTACTACTTTGTTGCCAAAGTGGATTTTCAACAACTACTCTTCTTATTAGAGACAATAAGAACAACCACAACAACATTTACACTAACACCTTAGTATAAGCAACAACAACAGCAACTCCTTGCACAAAATACACTTGTAGCAAGAACAATTTCTTGCTACCTCACAACTTCAACAAAGTTCCCTCAAGAACTTTCTCACAGTGGGTTGAAGGAAATAGTAAGGTTCACACTTTCTCACTAGTCTAAGTACAAGAAAGAGATCAAATATTTATGATTCCTCTTGTGCTAGGCTCTCTATCTCTCAATATACAACAATGAAGAGCAAAAAAAAGCTTAACAAGCTTTAAGCAATTTTACAAATGTGAGAGAACTATACAACAATGAATAATGAAGCTAGATGATGGTGAAAATGTATTTTTGCCTCATCTAAGCGTCTCCTATTTATAGCTGAAGTTCACCACATTTTTTAGGTCTCCACCATGTCTTCAACTACACCAAATGTCAAGATAATGCCCAAATAGTCTTTAGCCACCCTATGGAGTGATTTGATCCTCAATAGCCAACCTAGGATTGCTTAGACATTGATACAATAGTCAAGGAAGCATATAGTATGTTGGAGTGAAGTCTACAAGAAATTTGAGCAAGATTGGATAGAGAAAATACCATGAATCTCCCTTTGGATTTTGTTCCAACGTTCAAAAAATTTTGAATTCTGGGGGAGATCGATCAATCAAAGTGCTTGGGTTGAGAGATCGATGTCCTCCAGAAAATTTATAGTTTTTGAAACTGCTGACATCGATCGATTGAAGTCTCCCTGGGAGAAACTGATGTCACTTCGATCGATCGATGTTCCCTGGACTGAGAGATCGATGTTGGACAGAAAGTATTCTGTCTGACATTGATCGATCGAAGTATCCTTGGGGAGAGACTGAAGTGACATCGACTGATCGATGTCCTCAGGTTGAGAGATCGATGTTGGACAGAAAGGTTTCTGCCTGACATCAATCGATCGAAGTCAGAGGCTGAAGTACATCGATCGATCGATGTCTCTAGTCTGAGAGATCGATGTTGGACAGTGAGTTCCAATCATAACCATTTTTGACATAGTGTAATTTTTCATCTTGCATCAAGTCTCAAGCATAAATTTAACTTATTTAAAAACATCTTTTCATCATCAAAACAATTTATATCTTAACATATAATTCCTTTAGAGGCATAAAACTGAGGCATATTAAATTCTACACCATTATCAGAACGAATCACTTTAATATTGACATCATATTGAACAGCAACTTGAACACAGAAATTCTGTAAAAGAGTTCTAGCCTCAGATTTGTATTTCATCAAGAAAATCCAACAAAATCTAGTATGATTATCTACAATTGTATGAAAGAAACGTTCATTGAACATAGTAGGATGTTTATATGGCCCCCAAATATCTACATGGATCAAGAAGAAAGGTGAACTGGCTGTTGACACAGAGACTGGAAAAGGATTTCTTCTTTGTTTATCAAGCGGGCAAACTGTACAAGGGACAAGAACCTTTGGACAATGCACTTCAGGACTAGATTTGTGAATTTCTTTAATTCTGGAATGAGATAGATGTCCTAAACTGGAGTGCCATAGAAAGGAAGGATCTGAGGTGGCTGAGTTGATGATGGGGTAGTTGGAGTCACATTTCAGCATCAGGTTTGGCTTTTCTTCAGTGTTGAGTTGATATAGTCCATGGTTGATTCTAGCTGAACCAATCATCATCATTGCTTTCTGCTCATACATCATACAAAATCATCATGAAGGAATATATGGACTTTATTTACTGTGGTCAATTTACTGAGAGATACCAAGTTAAATGAGAAACAGGGTATATGGAAAATGTTTGTGAGGACAAGGTGAGGGTTGAGAGACACAGTTCCAATATGTGAGACATCTATAAGGCTTCCATTAGGTAATTTTACCTTCAAGTCTGAAGCAGAACGATATGAATCAAAATGGTTAAGTGAACATGATATGTGATCAGTGGTACCTGAGTCAAAAACCCATGTATTAAGATATTTATTTGTCATATTACCTTACATCTTACCATTGGTGCACTGCTGTTGAGCAGACATAACCGCATGCACCCTATCACAATTATGTCAGCATGACTAATCTCTCCCTTACTCCTTATTTGATGCTCTTGCAACATACACATCAATTGAGCATACTGCTCCTGTGTAAGTGTTGGTGCTGTGCCTTGGTCATTCATGTAGTGAGACTTTTTAAACATCTCCGAACCATCATCATTGCGCTCCTGGTTCCCAAAACCAGATTGTTCCTCAAGCAATCCTTCACCTCCCACAAGGTTAACTTGCCCTCTAGGCTTATACTCAGGTGGATACCCATGTAGCTTATAGCATCTCTCAATGGTATGACCGACATACCACAATGAACACAGATAGGACGTTTGTTCCTATCTGTGTCATACCTTTGAGGGTTAATAGAACTCCTCCTGTATCCATTATTTCCCCCTCTAGACTTAGAGTTTCCAAAACTCTGTACTCCTTTCTGCTGCCTGTTTCCTGGAGCACTATGACTCCCAACACCAGGTCGTGGTCCTCCCACACTTAGAACAGTAGAGGAACTATTCCCAAAACCTTGCTGATTACCAGCGTATGTTACCTTCCTTTCAAACTTCACAGCCATGGTAAATGCCGAGTTAATATCCGGCAATGGACTCATTAATAAAATTTGAGACTTAACCGCCTCATAATCCTCGGATAATCCTTTTAAAAACTTTATCACAAAATCATTTCAACAAATTTTGTAATTTGACTTGCTATATTACAGACACATCTGCCACAATCACATGTAGGAACAAACTTTAATACCGTTAACTCTTCCCATACAATTTTCAATTTGGTATAATACTCAGTCACTGACACATTCTCCTGTTTAATACCGTAAAATTCTTCCTGTAAATCAACAATCTAAAAGCATCAACATTACCATACCTCAGCCTCAAATCCCTCCAGATGTCTTTTGCATCGTCAATCCATATGACACTTTGAGCAATGGAAGGGGTTACCGAGTTTATGATCCAAGACACCACTGTATTATTCGCTTTTGTCCAAGCTGAATATCTGCGGTCATTTTCTTGAGGCTTAGGCACTGTGCCATCTACGAGACCCAATTTGTTCTTGGATTCCAGAGCACGTCTAATGGCCCTACTCCACGCATGACAATTGTGTGAGTCTAAGAGAGGCTGCACAATCACAAGTGATGGACTGTCACTTGGATGAACATACAATGAATCCTCAAACGGATCAACTGGTGTAGAATTCATGGAAGTTGAAGCCATGATTCAATTTGAGAACGAAGATCAAATGGTTTATGATTCTCAGCGAGTAAACACAGAGTTATATATGATATTACTCTGATGCCATGTCAAATTTTTATCAACAGAGAATCAAGAACACAATTAAGAAACTGAAGAACACAAGGCTGCAAAGGAATCTTTGATCAACCAGAAAGAAATTGTAATTCTCATTCCAAATGAAAATTTATGCTGGAAGTTTGATTTATACAAAGGGGAAGAAGAACTGAAAGCACAAAATTACAAGAACACCCTCCAACTAACTTCTAATACAACACTAACTAAAAGGGAAACTTTGTCTTTTACATGTTTAAAAATATCATCGCGCTATGCCATCTTCTTCCTTCTCGTTCTGTTGTAGCCGGGTAACGCACCCTCCACAACTGTCATTGCAACCAGCTGCTTCACGTGGCCTCCCAATCCAATTCTCAATTGCTTCTTACTGACTCATCACCTGTGATCATAACTAGTCCGTTTCTTCAGAGTGTCATCTCCATACGCCAACTGTTTGTTGTACCTTCTAGGGTGTTCAATAGAATTCCTTTTCTTTGCTTCATCTTTCAATCTTCCAGTTCTCTGCTTATCTTGTTCATCACAGGCACCTAATTCAACATAGCTGAATCAGAAGTGATGGAAATACTGTTGCACATATGTTTGCAGGAATGGCTAGCAAGTTAGGAGAGAAGTCAAAAATCATTTTATGCCCTCAGAGAAGAAATTATACCAGCTATTGTGGCTGATTCACTTTCTCCTGCAGGAATGACTGGGTTACTTGTACTACCGTGTGGTACTGCATGCGGTGATCTAATGCTTGATGGCCTTAGGGAAACGTAATGTCGTTTTTTTATTTGAAGAGAACGTGCTTCTATGTTGGGCAAAAATAGTGTACAAGAATTGCCTAAAAGAGATGTATTTGTGGTCACTTGTTCCTGTTTTTTCATGTGGGAATCACCACGCAAACACAATCATCGATAAATTCAATGGTTATTCGAAAAAGAAAAAGAAATAGCATAGAATGGTTGTATTCATTTTTTTTTTTTGTCTTTGTCTCTCACTATTTGTGTGTGCATATACACGGTTATAATTATTTTAATATCGGAAGATGTCTATTTGTATTTACTAAATTACTGCACTAACACACTAGCACACCATATCCATATTATTGTTTCATCTATGCATATACATATAAAGTCGGGGTTCTCACTGGAAGCAAACTCTCTATTCTTTGTGATGGAGGTATAAGGTATTGTTTGTCTGCCACTCACCCTTCCTAGACTCTAGCGATAATTTTTGTTGTCGTTGATATATACCGAGTATGAGTTGTTTTGTTGGTCTACTCAAATGACCCATTCCGATATGCCGTACTTATAAAAATTTTGTTTTACTGCACACTGTAGAAACTTGTGCATATGAAGATTTCTCAACGTGTTTTAAATGCTTGATCAAAAGTCACTTTTATTCTCTCTTTCTGTCTATTTTTTATTCCAATTCTTCTTCACGGACAAGTCTCCTCCCAACAAAGAAGCTAATAAGTGAAGTATATCCAAATTATGTAGAGGTCTTTTACAACCGTTTGGAAACTAATCGAAAACTATGGTTCTTCTAATTAAGCTCATAGCCCAATACTAAGATGACTTTATCATTCCAAACATTTCATGAGCTGACAAGATGCGAATTGTTTCCATATTGATTTGAGGAGACACTTGGCATAAAGCATGTTGATCTTTTCTACTTATAATTCCATCATTCTTATTGTTCACTTAGATGGACATTCTTGCTAGGAATGGCGAAGGGGCTGCGCTCATACTAATCTTTTGCCGCATCTGTTCTATAATCCATTTGGAGTGGGTTAAAGTAAAAATCTTCGCTTCCATGAGAGCTCTAGGGGCTCCAAACTGGCCCACATCCCTGAAGCAAAAACATCAAAGTAGCAAGATAAAAAAAACATATCTACCACAATACTCTTTTTTCGTAACTCAAATTCATATATATATGCAAAAAAAAAAAAAAGGTAACCAGTATAACAAGCAGTACCAGTATACATTCTATAATCAAAAGACAATGCCTATTCTAAAAGTAAATTGTTGGAAGAAAATTTGATAATATGGAAAAATGAGTTTTTCCAAAGTTGGTAAGCAACATACTTTGAGTTTAGTTATGATTATTTTTCATTAATGAAAAATAGAAACTAATTAGTCCTAAATTATCTAAGTAATGAGTAGATGATTTTAGTCTTTTGAATCACCCAATTTCGATACCGGGTGAATGAGAAATTAATGCTCAAAATAGGAGTAAAAATTGGAAAAAAGAGGACACATCACCTTTTTATAAATATACCACATTGGACAATTGAGTAAAAGTTGCCACCATATATATTGTTAGAAGAGGCACTAAGCCCTACGGGCAAGAAGATTTTCGACCGGAGGAAAGATGCAAATGGCTGCCACACGTGCGCGCGCCACCACCTGCTCTGCTTGGGTCGTGGGTTCTTAGCTTTTCGGACAAATTTTCTTTAATTTTTTCCAGAAAAATAATTTATCAATCCTACGGCTGAAATTAAATTTGATCGCTGCTGCTGGAGTCTGTGTGATCTAATCTAACGTCTCAGATTAAAACTTATCACAGTTGTTAATCCTACGGTTAGATTTTAATCTGATGGTTACCGTTATGATCCAATGGTTCCAGGTTGTTCCTATCTTCGGTTTTTTTGATCTAAGGGCTACGGCTTAAACTGCTACGAGTTTGGATCTAACGGCGTGGACCTAAACTGTCTGATACGGCTTTATTTCTTAATGGCAATTAACCTCCCAACCGATTTTTCCCTCTATATAAACAGAGGCAAACCTTTGTCTGAAGTTCTTCCTTCCTTCATACTGAAATACTGCATTCCTGCATACGAAAATTCTACACTCCTGCATACATACTACCCACAATATTGCATTCCGCGTTCGTCAATTACGACAAATTCGAACACTTCGCAGGTTCGTAGAATTCTTATGTTCTGTTTCGCTCGTCTGAACTAATATCCGTAGTATTCTGGGAGACGTTTGCTACATCCAGTTTTTACACAGTATGTCGGTGTAATTCATCTTAAAGACAAAGTGCTGGACTCGCCTCAGTTTACATGTTATTTTGTTTCTGTTTACGCGAACACACAGTACATATCGCATAAACTTACATAAGCAGATAGCAATAGAACAAAGCCCTCTTCAGAATGGTAACTGGGGAAGTAAGAAACCTAAAATAATAGTACAATTAGGGTTGAATTTGACTATTTACCCCAATATATATATATATATATATATATATATATATATAATTTTTGTAATAATCATATATGAGAAAAACCCACACCTGCTTTATCATGCTGCAGGTATTCAATTTTTAGCAGGATACTTGCTCCTTCTCTAAAGAAATGTATATTTGATTCAATAATCAATGTTTACAATGTAGTACGTATGTATATGCCTCTTCTACTAACCAACTCCTAAGATAAAGTGATAAAGTATATCTTATCTACAAGTCTAGTTAGATATCAACAAACTATATACAAACTAATGTATCTTAACCAAAATATCTTCCTAATATAGTGGGTCCCAATACTCCCCCTTAAGTTGGCACATAAATATCGAGAATGCCCAACTTACACAAAAACCGCCGAAACATCTCAGGCCCAAGAGCTCTGGTAAAACCATCAGCCAATTGTTGATTGCCAGGAACCTTGCATGGAAGAATAAGGCCGGTGGTGTAGTGTTGACGTACAAAATGACAATCAATCTCAATGTGTTTGTGCGTTCATGAAAAACGGGGTTTGCTACAATATGTAAAGTTGCTTGATTATCACAGTGAATCGCAACAGGTTCAGTAATAGAAATCCCAAGATCGACTAAAAGTTGATGGAGCTAAACAATCTCACTGGTACCATAAGCCATGGCACGATACTCAACTTCAACAGAAAAACGAGAAACAATAGGTTGCTTCTTGGAACACCAAGAAACTAACGCAGAGCCAAGAAAGATCATGTACCCGATGGTAGAACGACGCGTAATAGGGCACTCAGCCCAATCAGCATCACAATAAGCTTGAAGATGTAAAGATGATGCGGTTGGAAAGAAAAGACCCTGACCTGGGGCACGCTTAAGGTAGCGCAATAAATAAAAAAATGGCATCTAAGTGACATTTTCGAGGAGCATGCATGTACTGACTGAGAGTATTCACCGCAAAACAAATATCAGGCCGGATAACCGTAAGATAAAGTAAGCGTCCAACAATACGACGATAAAATGCAGGATCATCTAAAAGAGGGTCCGTCTCCGAGAACTTACCTTTTTGATCCATCGGAGTGCTAGTAGGGCGACTGCCTAGAAGACCACACTCCATGAGAATGTCAAGGACATACTTACGTTGGTTTATCACTATACCAGCAGGAGAACGAGCAACTTCAATTCCAAGAAAATATTTAAGGGGACCAAATTCTTGATCTTGAATTTGTGATCAAGATAAAATTTTAAAGCTGTGATGCGATTAAGATCATTTCTAGCAACAATAACATCATCAACGTAGATCAAAACAACAACAAAAGATGACGCGTCAGATAAAATAAACAAAGACGGATCCGCATGAGATTGCGCATAACCCAGGGCAACAAGGGAGGTAGTAAATTTTGCATACCAATTACGAGACGCCTGACGCAAATAATATGAGGACTTAACGTAACTTAAAAACAGGCCCCTCCCCCTGACGAGGAAAACCGGGTGGAATACGCATGTAGACATCTTCAGTAAGATCACCATGTAAAAACACATTATTCACGTCTAACTGGTGAACATGACGACGTTGCACCATAGCAACTGTTAAGAGACACCGAATTGTGACCAATTTAGCCACAGGAGCAAAGGTTTTGTGAAAATCAACACCCTCAACTTGAGTGTACCCACGTGCCACCAAGCGAGCCTTATAATGTTCAACAGTACCATCAGGATTATACTTGATTTTGTAGACCCATTTTGAGTGAATAGTACATTTGCTAGAAGGCAAAGAAACAACGGTCCAGGTGCAATTAGCTTCAAGTGCTGCAATCTCATGTTGCATCGCTTCACGCCAATGGGCGTGTTGGACGGCCTGCTTGAAAGAAACCGGCTCATCGCCATTGGTGATGGCCGCTACCAAACCATAGTAAGAATGTGATAAGCGAGCATATGAAAGAACTGGTTAAAGGAAATACCGTGGAGTTAGCCGTAGGAGAGGGCGATGCAGCAGATGGAAGAAGAGAAGGAGGCAACGCAACATCAAAATCTGTAAGGCGACGAGATAAGTGACAAGACCGCATGCTGCGTGAAGGGGGTAAAGGAACAGACGTAGCAGAGGAACCATCGACCAACGGCTGAGGCGGTGCAGCAGGCTGGGACTCAGCCGAAGGCGGATGGACCTCAGCAGAAGACTCAGCGGAGTCCTGGACAGGCGGCGATACCACGGCATCCTGCCAGCACGAAGAACTAGGCGAAACCGAAGTGGGCTCATGGTGAACATCAAACGATGATGACATGGAAAAAGGAAAAATATGCTCATGAAATGTAACATCACGACTCACATAGATCTTGCGACTAGATAAATCAAAAACTTTGTAACCCTTTTGAGAATGTGGATAACCAAGAAAAATACTGGGCGCTGAGCGCAGAGCAAACTTATCACAAATACCGTGATAAGTGTAACCATAACATAAACAACCAAAGACACAGAGATGTGTATAAGAAGGTAAGTGCCCCATCAAAACCTCATACGGAGTTTTATTCTTAAGAATAGCAGCAAGCATGCGATTAACAAGATACACAGCTGTACGAACACACTCCCCCCAGAACGCAATTGGCAAATTAGCGTGAAACCGAATAGCACGGGCAACTTCTAAAAGATGTCTATGTTTACGCTCAACTACAATGTTTTGTTGCGGAGTATAAACACAAGAAGTTTGAGCATCTATGCCCTGTTCAGCATAATAAGTAAGAATTGCAGTACTAGTAAATTCTAACACATTATCACTACAAACACGTTTTACCGGCTTCTCAAATTGCGTACGTACCCAATTAAAGAAGTGTAACAGAAAATGACTAGTTTCAGATTTAGCTTTCATCAGATACACCCAAGTACTGCGACTATAGTCATCAACAATGGTTAAGAAATAATGTGCATCAGACAAAGTGGGTGTTTTATAAGGCCCCTAAATGTCACAGTGAATGAGATCAAAGACTTGATTAGTGACACTAGTACTAACAGGAAATGACAAACGAGTTTGTTTGGCCCGACTACAGGCATCACAAAATACATCTTTATTAGAAATAACAATAGACGGAAGAAAAAGAAACTTAGAGAGTGTAAGATGACCCGTGCGACGATGCCAAAGAGACTCATCAGACTTTATTGCGACATGAATTGAAGCAGTCAAATTCGGCACAAAGCTATAGAGGCCATCATGCTGCCTACCCACTCCAATCAGCTTCCTCGAGGGTATCTCCTGGACAACACAAAAATCCGGACCAAATGTCAGTGCACATTTCAAATCTTTCACCAAGCGACTGACAGAAATCAGATTAAAAGCAAACTCCGGAACTCTCAAAACATCATGTAAAACCAAAGTGTCTGACAACTTGACTGTGACAACTGCACGCACAACCACATGTGTACCATCCGGAATTCGTACAGTTGCTGCTATTTTGTCAGTGATAATAGAAGTAAACAAATCATTGATAATATGAGCATTGACCCCGCTATCCAGAGCCAACAAGACGATAGATTAGGAACAAAAGGAACAGTACCCGAATCCTTCTTGCCTTTGGGCTGCAAAGTCGACCCAAAATTACCTCTGTTTAAATGCTCAACAAACTGTGCCAACTGATGTTGCTGTGCAAGAGTAAGTCCAGCAAACACTGAGGCGGTCGACTCAGAAGGGGAATCAACATGCACCGCCATGCCTGTCGCTGCCTCCACAGCCGCCGACTTTCCACGGCCTGCAGGCAACTTGCTCCGGCGATTTCGATTCACATTCCAATCAGCAGGTATCCGATCAGATCATAACAAGTCTCGCGCAAATGTCCAAGCTTGCCACAATGATTGCACCTCGGCCGCTCTCCCTTTCCTTTTGACTTCGAAAACCTGCCATCCGGTGAAGATTGCCATGCGGCCAGAGCCACCGCTTCAAATTGAGGCACGAGATTTTGAGCAACCGAACGTTGCTTCTCTTCCTGCGCTACAATCACGTATGCATGCCCAAGAGATGGATCAATACTTAAAATATGCGAACGTACCGTATTGAAGACCTCATCAAGTCCCATCAGGAAATTAAAAACCATCTCTTTTTTGCGAACTTTTTCCACAGCCTTGGACAGACCACACGTGCACGACCCACAGCTACATATAAGTATCTCATCAAAAGACTGGAGTGCCCCCCTGAGGGCCTTAAGCCGCCCATAATACAATGAGACTGTGCTTCTGTCCTGTCTGAATGATGCAATCGCACAGCGTAGCTCATACACGCGGGCGTCGACTCCTTGTGTGAACCACTCCTCCAGGTCAACCCACACTTCACGTGCTGAATCTGCATGTGCTGCGGTTCTCTGAAGTTCTTTATCCAATGAATTGGACAACCATGCGAGAACCAGCGCAGGATAGTTAATGGAAGCAGTATCTGGACGTTTGACTGTTCCATCAACAAAGCCTGCTTTGTTTTTAGAATGCAAAGCATTGACGAATGCTTTGCCCCAGACGAAATAGTTCTCACTATTTTCTCCTAATGGTTGAGTAACAAAGAGAAGACCAGGATGATCAGACGGATGCAGATAATAAGCTGATTTTGGATCAGTGGTGACAATAGGTGTTTCTGCCATGACTTATACCAGACAAAGCAAACAAAACGGAAGAAATGCTTGCAGTCGATGCTAAATGAAATGGCAAACAACTGCAGCCAACTTACAAGGGACAAAACACAAAACAAATGTCGACTAACTGAGGCAGAAAAAGGAACGCAAATGTTGACTGTGAAAGTCGACCGATCAAGACCACCGGAAAAAACGATTATGAATAAATCAAATTTTTTTTCTCTGATACCATGAAGAAATGTATATTTGATTCAATAATCAAAGTTTATAATGTAGTACGTATGTATAAGCCTCTTCTACTAACCAACTCCTAAGATAAAGTGATAAAGTATATCTTATCTACAATAGTATATATCTTATCTACAAGTCTAGTAAGATATCAACAAACTATATACAAACTAATGTATCTTAACCAAAGTATCTTCCTAATATAGTGGGTCCTAATATTCTCCAAATCCAAACCGTCCCGAACGAATTGTATCGGACCATGGCTCCAGCGGGTTAGAATTTTTTCATCTCTATCCTTGACAACAGAAAGAAAAGAAATAGAATAGAACAATCCATAACATTTCTAGTAGCGCAACATGTGGCTCAACTGAATTTTCCCCATCAGCAATTCCTAAAATGCAGCCTTTTTTTTTTTTCTGTTAATTCTTGAGCAAAAGCCTGTAACCAATCAAGGGAAGAAGTTTCGGCGACGCTATCTGCCTTATACGTGATATGACGCGGCCAGTCAAAAACTGACACGTGGCGACGTGCAGATTTTTTTTACTTTTAGCATTATTTTATTTTATACAAAATATACAAAATATTCTACACCTTCCCATCTCTTCCCAGCGTTTATTCATTGACATAAAATTTACTTAGTTATGCTCACATACTTTTTTTCCCAGTAATGCACTCCGATTAACTGTGATGTATAGAATGAACTTTGAGTGGGAAAAAAATAATATTATACTAAATTATCTGCAAGTCTTACTTCAACTAACGACTTCTGAATTACTTTACTCCTTTAATGAACCGAATAGATAGTCTCAGTGTAATGTGAAGACTTATTGAAAGATTTGATAATCAGAATAATTGTATTCTCATTCATGTATATCTCTTAACCTTTACATGGATATTTAAAGATTACAACAAGAGTTTGGTTACAACTAAAAGTGTAGTACAACAAGAAGATTAATATCCACCAAATACTAACTAAGGTTAGTGAGATAAATTAGGAATGAATCCTAGCTAACAAACGGCAATAACAGCACACCAAAACCGTGAGCCGTACGGCTCCTCAACACGCCCCCGCAAGATGGTGGTTCCTTCGGAAACGCCAATCTTAGATCGTAGAAGAGCAAACCGGTCCTTAGACAAGGGTTTGGTGAGGACATCCACAAGTTGGTGAAGAGTCGACACATGTGAAACTTTGAGGGAACCCGCGGCCACCTTTTCGCGTACAAAGTGGTAGTCAAGTGCTATATGTTTCATACGACTATGAAAGACAGGATTAGCACACAAATACGTCGCGCTCAAATTGTCACAAAAAATAGTAGGGGATTGCGGAACCAGGACACCAAGCTCAGAAAGAAGATGCGTGACCCAAGTCACCTCCGCCGCGGCAGCAGCAACGGCTCGGTATTCGGCCTCTGTGGAAGAACGAGCAATTGTACGCTGCTTTTTAGAACACCAAGATACAGGATTACCTCCAAGAAAAAGGATATAAGCCGCCGTAGAGCGAAAAGAATCTTGATCTCCAGCCCAGTCAGCGTCGGAGTAAGCTTGCAGAGTAAAGGGGCGATTTCGGTGAAGCATGAGACTATGATGTAAGGTGTGTTTAAGATAGCGCAAAAGACGCTTGGCAGCAGTCCAATGAGTGTGGGACGGAGCATGCATAAACTGAGCGAGTTTGTTCACAACAAAGGCAAGATCGGGACGCGTGAGTTGAAGATATTGCAACCCTCCAACAAGACTCCGATATTGGGAGGGGTCGGCAGTGGGTGTACCATCCTGAAGAACAAGGCGGCCACTGGAAGACATAGGAGTGGCAGCATCTTTGATGCCAGTAAGATGGAATTTATCCAAAAGATCGCGAATGTATTTGCTTTGAGACACATAAAGGCCATCTGCAGTAAACACGACTTCTATGCCCAAGAAATAATTAAGTGGACCTAACTCCTTTAAAGAAAACCGCGACCCTAAGGCATCCATAAACTTGCGAATAGAAGAAGGACAATTTCCTGTAACAAGCAGATCATCAACATAGACAAGAAAGTAGATGATTACACTGCCACGACGAAATATAAATAAGGAGGTGTCAGACTTAGAGTTGCAGAAACCGTAGTGAAGTAAGAAACTCTTTAGCTCATTATACCAAGCCTGGGGAGCCTGCTTAAGCCCATAGAGGGCACGGCGCAGGTGACAAACATGCGTAGGTCAAGATGGATCAGTAAACCCGGGGGGTTGAGTCATAAAAACATCCTCAGTTAAATGCACATTTAAAAATGCGTTATTAACATCAAGATGGAAAATATGCCAGCCATGAGAAAGTGCAATAGATAAGACAACACGAACAGTAGTGGGTTTGACAACAGGACTAAAGGTGTCATGAAATTCAATCCCCGGACGTTGAAGAAAACCCTTGGCAACCAAACGAGCTTTGTACCTAGCAACAGAACCATCAGGATTGCATTTTATACGGTAAACCCACTTACACCCAACCGCATTATGACCCGGGGGTAACGACACGAGATCCCACGTACCATTCCGAGCAAGGACAGCAAACTCGTCATCCATCGCAGCACACCAACGGGGATCACTGAGAGCTTGCTTGACAGTGGTGAGTTCATGGGACGGAGGAAGAGGATGTTTAGTGGTATGAAGAAGGGTAACATAATCCGAAAACTGTTTAGGACAAAAAACACGATTGCGGGCTCGGGTGACCATTGGATGTGCAGGAGGGGACGATGGGGAAGCGGGAACCGGGGAGGACGAGGGTGAAGCAGCTGAGGTAGGGCTGGGAGATGGGGACACAGCACAGGTGGAGGGGGGGTTAGACGAAGGAGAAAGAGTATACCTGGGGGAAGGAGATGGCGCAGCAGGCGGAGCCGAGGATGGATGTGCCGAAGGAACTGTCGGAAGGAAATCCATGGGTGGCTGAAGTGCTGCAACGTCAGTGCTAGGGGAGAAGCCTGTAGAGGTAGGAAGGGGAGGGGCAGGTACAGTAGAAGTAGAAGATAGATGAGCAAAAGGAAAAGAATCTTCAACAAACTGCACATGACGTGAAATATAGACACGATTAGACATAGTATCAAAACATTTGTAAGCATGATGTGTATTGGAGTAGCCCACAAAAACACAGGGTTTGGAGCGAGAAGCTAGTTTGTGGTCGGCATAGGGGCGAAGCCACGGGAAACAAAGACACACGAACGCACGAAGAGAGTGATAGTTTGGAGGCTTAGAAAACAAAGACTCATAAGGTGTTTTGTTATGTAGAACAGGAGTAGGAAGGCGATTCATAAGAAATACAGCAGTAAGAAATGCATATGTCCAGAATTTAGAAGGCAAAGATGCATAGTCAAGCAGTGCTAACCCAGTTTCAACCACATGTCGGTGTTTGCGTTCAGCAGAACCAACATGCTCAGGGGTATAGGGAGGCGAGACAAGATGTTGGATGCCCTCTGTTTCAAAATAACGTGACAACCCCTTATATTCGGTACCCCCATCAGTGTATAACGTAACAAGAGAATGACGGAAATATTTTTCAACCATACGTTGAAACTTTGGAAAGATATTAGCAACATCAGATTTTCTGGACATGGGAAACAACCAAACATATTTAGTAAAGTAGTCAATAAACAATATGTAGTAACGAAAACCATCAACGGATTCCACAGGGGCAGGTCCCCGAACATCAGAATATAATAAATCAAGTGGTCCGCGACTTTCAACAGAGGAATGTGAAAATGGTAACTTATGACTCCTATTCCGAAGACAGGACTCACAAACTAACTTGTCAGATCGAGACATAATGGACAAATTATTATGCTGACTAAGATACTGTAACACACGAAAGGAAGGATGACCAAGGCGATGATGCCAAGTGGCTGCAGTGGACTTGGTGGTGTGATGGAGACTTGGCCGAAGAGTGGAAATCGCAGGGGAGGTTCCAGCAGTAGGCATTTCCCATTCGTACACATCACTCTTGGTCCGCCCGCGCGTAAGCTGCGCCCCCGTTTTGAGATCCTTCACAACAAAAGAAAAGGGAAAGAATTCAATGGAGGTGTTGTTATGCTGGCAAAATTTAGAAACAAATATTAAATTGCGGGTAAGAGTGGGAACATGCAAAACATCAGACAGAATAAACGACTTAGAGGAAGTAGGAAGAATAGCAGAACCAGTGCTGGAGATGTTGAGACCAGTTCCATCGCCAAGAAGCACATCATCAGGACCTTCATATGGTTGATTGAGTGAGAGGGAGTTTAGGTCATGGGTGACATGGTGGGAAGCCCCAGAATCCATAACCCAGTTGTGCTTCGGTGACCCAGAGGTGGTGTGATGGACTTCGGGCTGCTGCAATGATCGCTTGAGAGAATAACATTGGCGCGCTGTATGTCCACGTTTCTGACAAAACTGACACACAACACCAGACTGAGAAGACGATTTGGAGAACCGAATAGAGTTACCTGCTGACTGACCAAAGTTCATCGACTGCTGGGATTGATTGCCGGAGAACGACGGCTTGTCGGAAAAGGGCCGTCCGCCTCTGCGAGGGCCGCCATAACTAGAATTAGATGGGCCATTTCGACCGGATTTGACTTGCGTAGAGTGAACAGTAACTGCTGCAGCATGTCGAAGCTCTTCGCGTTTCAGGAAAGCTTCATGTTCAACAAGCTTATCATGGAGCTCCTCAAAGGAGATAGGCGTATCACGCGCTCGAATAGCAGCAGCAATTTCTTTGAAGTTGCTACCAAGCCCATTAAGAGCAAAGATTGTGAGATCATCATCACTCAAATGAGTGTCAGCAAGGGCCAATTCATCAGCTAAACCTTTGATAGTTTGAAGATAATCAGCAACAGGTTGCGTATCACAGGAGATATTAGTGAGTTTCTCCTTCAAGTTCATGATACGTGAACGAGACTTGTTAGCATATAACCTGTGAAGCTTAGTCCAAGCATCACGAGAAGAAGCAGCAGTGGCAATCAAGGGCACTACTCCTTCAGAAACAGAAGCACGAATTGCATGAAGCAGCAACTTGTCCTGCCGAACCCAGAGAGCATACTCAGGGTTCGACTTCTTGGAACCATCCTCGTGCGAGATGTACTGAGAAGGACATGATTTACTTTCGTCAAGAAACCCCATAAGATCATACCCATAGAGTAGGGCATCAAACTGAGCTTTCCACGAAGGAAAATTGTTTTTAGTCAGTTTAAGAGGCAGCTGTGCAGCAACATTAATGGCAACAACACCCTCAAGAGAACCAAACTTTGGGCAAGCGTTTTTTTGCCATGGAGGACGAACGCACGATGGTCAGAAAAAAAAACGGTGACTAAGAGAATACTCGTTGGAGTCGTTAAGGCTCAGATACCATGAAAGATTTGATAATCAGAATAATTGTATTTTCATTCATGTATATCTCTTAACCTTTACATGGATATTTAAAGATTACAACAAGAGTTTGGTTACAACTAAAAGTGTAGTACAACAAGAAGATTAATATCCACCAAATACTAACTAAGCTTAGTGAGATAAATTAGAAATGAATCCTAGCTAACAAACGGCAATAACAGCACACCAAAACCGTGAGCCTTACGGCTCCTCAACACTTATGGGTAACAAAGTTCCATGTCTTTTACTGACTAATTTTTCTTCCAATCTAAGAGGTCGTTAGGTTCTTGATTTGTGTCTTCCACAATATTCTTTAAACTAAGACAGTAGGGAATCTCAAAACCAGAGAATGACCTTTTGCTCGTCCCATGTCTTTTGATGTCGTTCACAATTGTATCATTGTATATCGCCAGCTCACTTGATTGCTCGATCGGTCACTGTATTTTTTTTTTCCTTCTAAATTTTTCATAGTTTCAACTTATATATATTCATTTATCCTCTTTGTCTTTTCACAGTTCCAACTTATGTCTATTACGTTGATCCTCTTTAACCCTTCATTATGCTATTGAACAAATGCAACTATATCATACAAAGTTCAGCACAATGAAACGGAAAGAGATTACAAAGTCTATCTCAACTTCTCTACTAAGGTTTCTTAAGAACATGTAACGTGGGGAGATAAGATTTGACGTATTCAGATTCAATAGAGTATAATTCGTTGGTTTAACTGTAAAAAAAAAAAAAAAAAGAGAGAGAGAGAGTTCGTTCTCCATCTGATTTTATTTTGTAGAAATAAGTTCAGATGAGGTGTGCTGACTTGATTATAGAAGTGGCCGTGCTGGAGAAGTAAGAAGACAGGTGGGCAAAGTGAACATGTGCTGAACTGATGAGGTATTCCCGCCGTGTCAAGGTGATCAAGGCAGAAAAAGGAAGAGCCAATGTGAAGAGGAGCATAGAACTATGAGTGGCCGATGTGAAGAAGGACAGCTAAGCTGAGGAAGAATAAAGGAGTGCTGAACCGAGGTGAGGAGGTAAAGACACAACTAGTTAGGCAGCAAAGCTGCGGCCGAGATGCAACTCCTAGTCGCATGTGTAAATATTGTAACTTAGAACTCTAACTGTATATATGTCCGAGCAGAACATGTACTAATCGTTAACTTTATAATCGTTAAAAATCAAGTTATGTTACTACTGTAAATGAAAATGAATCACTGTACATTATAAAACAAAGGTGTTAACGACATTATGAACTCCTATAATAGAAGAATCAATTTGTAAATTTCAACTTAACTTAAATGAATTCGAAATTCTTTCAATCTCGACATATCTTATAAAATTTTTCTTCGAACGTTGATCGTTCATCATTGAATGCCTTCAGTCTGCCTATCAAGTGGTACGATTCCTCCATATGTGTTTTTTGCTTTTGTTCTTCTTGTGGTTACGTTTGTTCTTCTTGTTTTTTTTTCAAGTCAGCTAGCGCACACCATGACTAATCTGATGAAGAAAAATCCAGTTTTTTTTTTTTTTTAAACGAGAATGTCACACCAAAGGCATGGCCTTCAGAGAAAGAAAATTGAACTCTGAAATACTGGAATCACCCAGAAGCAGCCATACTGGGTTCAGTGTATATGCCCAACAATGTGTAATATTAATGTTTCATATCTCATTTTCGAATAGCGTTAAGAATATGTGTCTGGAACATGAGCATAAATGTGATTAAATTATATTAATGTGGTCATTGAAATAGAAACAAGTATTTCAAATATGCTCTTATAATATAGTGATTTCTCTGAAATTATTTCATTTGATGTATCTATGTAAAAATCACAATTTGAAAAGTTACACCAATTTGATTTTTATATAGATCCTTAACATGGTCTATAAATGGATTAATTAGTCCAAAACGATGAAATCATTATTTTGTGTAACTGTCTCTCTTCATTTTATACTATAAAAGTAGACGATCAAAAAGAAAAAAGAAAAGAAAAAGGTACCCCAGTTATTTGGAGTGTTTAGAATCATTATGTATATATATATACACACACACATACACACACATATATTGATGAGACAAAATCTATCCGTTCATATAGGACAAAAATTTTCAGTCAGTCAAACAGTCAACGTAGTTCAGGCTCAGCTACTTGACTAAGTCAACCTCGGCCAAAAGACATCATCCTCGGCCTCCATTATCAACATTCGGGGCAAGTCATCTAAAAAATAACTAAGGCAAGTACAACTCTTAGTCAGCTCGGCTCGATAAATTTGACTACTTTTTGACCAAACCACCCATAGCGATTCAGCTCGGCCATATTCCTAGTTTAACTTCAATGGCACCTCGGCTCAGCAATGTGCTGGTTAACCAACTACTTCTGGTCGGCCTCAGCTATATTCAAATATCAGATCAACAATGTATAACTTCACAAGGAATCAGGTTCTGCTCGTCCTCGGAATAGTCTCGCCTCAGCTTTCTAATTGCCTCAACCCCTAGTCTCGGCTTCATCAATTTGGCTAGTTCAGACAAGATATTTATCAACTGCCGTTTGGGACCCACCAAGACAATTCTGCAAGTAGGGGTGTCATACGAATCGAACCGTTTGTGAACTATTCGAGTTTGGTTCGTGTTCGATTCGAGTTTGTTCACTAAATTTTATTAAACGAGACGAATTCAATCCTGAATTATTATTCGTTTACTTAATGAACGAATCCGAGCCTTTTAACGAATATTCATGTTCGGCTTGTTTAAGAGGTATATAAAAGCACAACCCCAATTTTTTCTCAACTTTCTTCTCTCCCTCGCGTCGTAGACTTGCAGCCTGTGCCTTCTCTGGTCTGCATTTCTGATTTCTGCAACTGCAACGCCCAAGCGCAGCCCCGTGGCCTTTCCCCTGTCGCCTTGCTTCGCCTTCCCCTTGGCTCCAGAGTCCAGACTCACCTCTGGCTTCTTCTTCAGACTATCCCGCAAGTGAAGGTATGTAAACTCAACCCTATTTTGCCCCCTAATTCGATCTTCTTCTTCAGACTATCCCCGCAACACCTCTGCATTTGGCATAATTGCATTTGGATGCAAACATCTGTGTTTGCTGATGTTGAATTTATTTGGTGGCATGACTACACATCACCTGGGATCTGCTTTGGCTTGAACCAAAAGTATGGAGATGAACAGTTTTGAGAAATTTTGGAAGAAGAAGGATCTTCAAGTGTTAGTCTCCTCTGTATATACCGGCACTAAGCTTAATGTTAATTTTATTTTTCTGGCCAGGAAAGGGAACTGACAATTTCGAACACAAAAGCTCGTTAGTGTTTATCGAACTCGAACTTATCGAACGGAACACGACCTTATCGAGCCACTATCTAACTCTAACGAACCGAATACGAATATTTGTTAATTTTATCGAGCCGAACTCGAACAGGGTTTTAGGCTCGTTATGCTAAACAAGCCAAACCGAATAGTTCGGTAACCTTAACGTATCCGAATTCAAACAAGTGATATTCGGCTCGGCTCGGTTCGTTAACACCTCTATCTGCAAGTGCTTTCCAAGTGTCATGCATTGCTTGGTTAAGTACAAAAGTCATTATTGCTAGCCGACCTAAGTGTCATAGATTCAGCCACTTGAGCATGCATCTATATAGTCACACAGTACACCTACAGCAGTCAAGGTAGCCCTCCTGACACACGCCTCCGTCCCATCAACTGGCAGAAACCTTGAACAACGGAAGGGATAAAGGCAAGGAAGGAGGCAAAAGGAGGGGATTCTGAAACTCATCTTTTCCAAGAGCTAATACAGAGCAAATCTACATATGAAAACTGTGAGATCACCTCAAACTCTTCAAACATAAAAATATCTCAGTGAGAATGGCCCAAACTGACTTGAGCGTCGGAGGGTTTAACCCGGGGTCATAACCCCGGGACCTCTGATCTTTGCTTCCCTGTGCAGGTCATCAAGGAAGTATTTTGGATACACAAGTCAGGAAGAGCTAACGACGTTTGTTTTAGATCATCTCTGATCCTTAGTGAAGATCCAGCTTCATCATTTGGCGCTAGAAGGAGGGCCAACAAATCCCTCGATCCAGAAAAAGATTTTTACAAAACTCTAAAACAGCAAGCATTCTACGATGGTTAAAGGCAAGCGTGAGGGGTTGGGGGAGTCCTCCAACCCGCAACGACGAATGGTTACTCGCTCAGGTATCCCAAAACAGGTTTCTTGGAAACCTGAGCAACATTATCCAGCTCCAGAAATATCAATGGAGGAACGAGAAAAAGCGATGAAATATGTAGCTGAAAATCTAAAAGTATTTGAAGCTGTAGTGGAACAGCTCAAAGGCAGGCAGAAGGAAGTTGAGGATATGGATGAAGGATCCCCCTCTTCGTCCTAAGGAAACATCACAGCACCAATCCTCCAGACCCCCTAAAGGTTTCATGGCGGATGCTAGGAGACGCAGTTTCAAGGCCCCAACAGTGGAGTCGGAGTCTATGGCGAGACAGCGTCTGAGCGTAAGGTCTTGATCCCTTAAAAGCAACCCAAAGGAAGATGAAGTTCATCGCAGGCCAAGAACTTACTATGAGGAGCATAGGCAAGAATATGTGCAAGCAGTCCAGGAAAGTCCTGTCTCCTGGGATATTGCAGAATACTTGGCAACAGATAGCTTCAAGGTGCCCAAGATGGACACCTATGATGGGATGACAGACCCAACTGATCATCTATTTCAGTTTCAAACTGCTATGAGTCTGAAAAATGTTCCAGATCCACTACGGTGTAAAGCCTTCCCAATGTACTTGAGGGGAAAGGCTAGAAGGTGGTTCCAAGAGCTCCCATCAAAGTCAGTGGGATCTTTCAAGCAATTGGCGCAGAAGTTTAGATCCCAGTTTGTCTTAAGCACTCCCTTTGTAAAGAACTCTTCACATTTGATGACCTTGAGGCAAGGTCCAGATGAGTCTGTGCTAAAATACATGCAACGTTTCTCAGATGAGTCACTGCAGGTCAGTGACAGAAATGAGGGCGTTAAGGCAGCTGCCTTTATCAATGGGCTCTGAGCTGGGCGCCTTTTCTCTCAGCTAGCTGAGCAGGGTCCCACAACTTTAAGAGAATGCTTGGAGAAGGCCCACCAGTTTGCCCGAAATGAAGAGATCAAACAGATTGAAAAAGGAGGCTGAGTAGGGAGCTCGACAAGAAGGCCGGTCTAGTTACACAAAAGAAGATCGGCGCAATGACAAAGAACGCAAACGTTGTAGTGCGTTCAAACATTTGGGAGGCCAAGGCAAAGGAGGTAAAGAGGGTCTGTCCCTTTTGGCCTCTAAAGATAGAATCTTATCCGTCATGGAAAAATACGGCTTGAGGGTTGATCCTAAGCCATTGCATGGACCAAGGGAGAAGAGAGACCCGAAACTATATTGCCGATATCATAGGGATATCGGACAAGACACCGAAGATTGCAGGCAATTGGCCCAAGCCATTCGGCAGTTGATAGAGCAGGGTCATTTAAAGCAATTTTATGACCCACGCTCGCGCCTGCACAATCGTTTAGACTTCCACAAGAACCCCCAGAAGGACAAGTGTCGACCAGAGTCCCCACCTCGGCACCGTAGGACGGATGATGATGAAGAACAAGGCCGACGTGGGGCTGCAGGTCAGCCCCAAGTCAATTACATTATTTACACCATCTCTGGAGGACCATCTCGTCCAAGCCGAGGTGAGTCCAGTTCTGCAGGGACTTCATCTGGTCCACCGACTAAGAGAGCCAAGTTGACAAAAGAGCTGACCTATGGCCCAGAGGACCCTATTCCTCTGGACTCCAATAATACGGGATTAGTGATAGACTTGTGCATACACTTGGCTCCCGACAAATTTGTGGAAGTGTGACGTGTTTATGTGGACACTGGCAGTGCCGTAAATGTGATGTACTATCGTGTATATCAACAGCTAGGCCTACCAAATTCATTAATGAGACCAATCACCACTTCACTATATGGTTTCACTGGTGCTTCAGTTCGGCTAGCAGAACTGGTCACACTCAGTTGCAGCTTTGGTAAACCTCCAGCATACCGTTGTATGTGGGTAGATTTTGTGGTAATTAAGGAGAGTTCTACTTATGATATTCTGCTAGGTCGGCCAGTTTTAGTGGCTTTGGAGGCTATTGTGTCACCTCTGCATGTTAGCATGAAGTTTTCCACCCCAGCTGGGGTGGTGACAATCCAGGGTGACATACAAGTGGCGCAGAGTTGTTACATCGTCGCCACTCAAGGCAATGAGGCAGTGCAACAGGTCAGCCTTGATGAACTGATATCTTCAGCTAAAGAACGATTGCAGTTAGATGATGCAGTTCATGACTTCATTCTTGATCCAAGCCGACCGATCGGGATATGGATGCTGTCTGAGCTGATAACTCAGCTGCAGGCTCTACTGAGAGAATTTTTAATAATCTTTACATGGACTGCCGAAGACATGCATGGGATCCCCTCACATTTGGCTGAGCACAGGCTAAATGTTGATCCTCAGATGAAGCCAATAAAGCAAAAGAAGCGAAATTTTGCTCTAGAGAGGATCAACGTAATTGCAGACGAAGTCAGGAAACTCCTTGCTGCAAAGTTTATTGTGGAAGTTCTATACCCAATCTGGTTGGCTAATCCAGTGGTGGTCCCCAAGCCAGACGAATCATAGAGTTTGTGCATAGATTACACTGACCTCAACAAGGCATGTCCAAAAGATTGTTATCCACTACCTAAGATTGATAGGTTAGTGGATTCAACGCTTGATCATGAGATCTTCGATTTCTTGGATGCCTTCAAAGGCTATCATCAAATTGTCATGGTAAAGGAAGATCAAGAAAAAACTTCATTCATAACAGAGTCAGGTACTTATTGTTATGTAACCATGCCGTGTGGATTGAAGAATGCGGGGGCTACCTACCAACGTTTTGTCAATTCTTTGTTCAGTGAATAAATTGGCCGGATAATGGAGGTATATATAGATGATATCCTCATCAAGAGCAGGTCTCTTGATCAGTATGTTCAAAACTTAAGGAAGTTTTTGTTGTTCCGGGGGATTCACACATGAGACTGAATCTGAAGAAGTGCACATTTGAGGTACGCACTGGAAAATTTCTGGGGTACATGGTCTCCAAAGAATGAGTGCAAGCTAACCCTGCCAAGATTGAGGCCTTACAGACCATGCATCCCCCAGGAATATTAAAGAAGTGCATAGGTTGACTGTCAGGATTGCAGCGTTGAGCAAGTTTCTCTCCAAGTCTGCCGAAAGATCCCTTCCTTTCTTTCAGATCTTGAAAAAGAAGACTGCTTTCCAATGGGATGACCAGTGTCAATAAGCTTTTGATGAGCTGAAGTCCTATTTGGTCGAGGTGCCGATGTTAACCTCACTTATGCTCGGAGAAGTACTCTATGTGTATCTGTCCACATGCAAAGAAGCAGTGAGTGCAGCCCTGCTCAAGGAGCAGGATAATGTGCAGAAGCCAATATGCTTCGCGAGCAAAATTCTACATGGACGCGAAGTAAGATATCCCAATGCTGAGAAGGTGGTATTGGCACTCATAGTGGTTGCAAGAAAGTTCCGGCCATACCTGCAAGCTCATCCCATCATAGTGGTGACAGACCAGCCCCTGAAACAAATTTTAACAAGGCCAGACACTTCTGGACGAGCTGCAAAATGGGAGGTGGAGCTTGCTGAATATGGTATTCAGTAAAAATCAATAACTTCAATCAAAGCCCAAGCCTTAGCAGACTTTTTGGATGAGGGAATATCCTTGGAAGAAGAGGCTATCCCTCAGAAGATTGGACTCTATATGTTGATGGATCCTCTTCCAAGGATGGATGTGGAGCAGGTCTCCTAATAATCAACCCCAACAAGGAAGAGTTTCAATATGCCTTGTATTTTGACTTTGAAGCAACCAACAACGAGGCAGAGTATGAGGCCTTAATAGCAGGGCTGGGCTTCGCAAGGAAGTTGGGGCAGAATGAATCGTTTCCTGAAGTGATTCGCAACTGATTGTTTTTTAATCAATGGGGATTATCAGGCCAAAGAGGAAAATATGAAAAAATATCTGGCCAAAGTTCAGCAGCTCGGCCAAATGTTTGAGCGCTTCTGCTTAGAGCATATCCCCAGGTCGGCCAATAAGAGAGACGATGCGCTATCTCGGCTTACTTCCTCTGCTTCAACCACTTTGGGAAAAAAGATAGTCGTGGAGCTAGTGAAGCACCTTGCTTTTTGATGCCAATGAAGTGCTGCAGGTTGATTATTGCAACACTTGGATGGATGAGATAGTTAACTTCTTGCAGCATGGATCTCAGCCTGAGGACAAACGGGTAGCTCGACGTCTGCGCCTAAAGGCAGCAAGGTATGCTCTCTTTAATGGCCACCTATATAAAAAGTCTTTTTCACAGCCCTGGTTAAGATGTGTAACCGAAGAGGAGAGAGATTACATCATTCGGAAGATGCACCAGGGAATCTGTCGAAGCCATTCTGGTGCTCGATCTTTAGCACGCAAATGCTACCTTGCCCCTTTGTGCAATGGGGAATTGATCTTGTTGGACCTTTGCCCCGAGCTCCAGATTCAGTCAGGTTCCTTGTAGTTGCCATTGATTACTTCACCAAATGGGTGGAAACAGAGCCCTTGGTTACCATAACTGGGGGTCAGATAAAGAAGTTCTTGTGGAAGAATGTCATTTGTCGCTTCGGCCTTCCACAAGTTCTCATTTCAGACAATGGAAAACAATTTGCTGACAACCCCGTCAAAAGTTGGTGCGTGAGCTCAAAATTGAACAACGATTCACTTCAGTAGCACACCCGCAAGCAAATGAGCAAGTTGAATTGGCGAATAGGACGATCAAGGATGGCCTGAGCAAACGGCTATACAAAATTGGGTCAAGCTAGATGGATGAACTCCCAAGTGTATTATGGGCATACCGTACTACCCTTCCACCTCCACTAAAGAAACACCTTTTTCCTTAGTTTATGGTAGTGAGACAGTCATTCCAGCTGAAATTGGTTCCAGCTCTGCTCGGGTAAATCACTACTCTGCTTAGACGAATGACCAAATGCTGCGTCTGAATTTGGATGAGTTGGAAGAAAAAGGGAACAAGCCCACGTTGGCATGGCTCAGTACAAAAATTTAATTGCTCAGTACTATAATTCTCGAGTGCGACCAAGGTCTTATCAAGTGGGGGATTTAGTATTACGCAATAACGAAGCAAGCCATGGAGCACCAACTGGGACTTTTAACCCCATGTGGGAAGGTCTTTATTGTATAATCGAGGTACGTTCAGCAGGAGCATACAAATTACAAACCTTGGAAGGCAAGACTTTACTGAGAACTTGGCATTCTGCACACCTAAGACTTCTACATCAGTGATGCATAAGTACTTCACCTCAGCAGGAGTGAGCCAGCCGAGCAAGACTCGATATATATTTGTATAGTCATCAGCAGTGCTGAGGATTTGAATAAAACAATGTTTTATAGCAGTGCCATTATTGAGATTTCACAAAGTGTTATCTTTTTCTTGCTTAACAACTAGTAGGATCAAATAAAATAACAGGTTTAATTTGGTTCAGACATATGGAATTATCTAGGTTACAGTTCAAGTATTTCTCAACTTCAGCTAATCCGAGAATGAGGCTAAATGTGGGCAGTATAGAACCTTTGGCAGAGCCGAGGTCAAGTAATTGGCAGTGCTAAACTTGTTGTTTAAAATCATTGTCAATGCCGAGTTCAATTACTTGTTAATTGCGTTATGAAGAGCTACATGCAAAACTTTTGAGAACAGGTTAGAGTAGCCGGGAAGAGCAGAATGCCTTTACAAGCTTCATGGCAATCGAAAACTTAGAATAATTCTGAGTAATCATTTTGAAGCATCATTTAGTCTGATCTCGGCTAAAGCAGATCAAGGTTGCAGGCTCGAAACAATGCTCAGACTTAGATTATTTTCTAACTGCAAAGTTATAAGTTGGACAAGTGCAAAGCTGACCCTCGAACTCAGCAACCACAAGTTTCAAAATTACTTAGCAGAAATTCTAAAAACGCAAAAAGCAGAATAGAATGGGAAGTTGATGAAGAGGTCAAACACTTGAAACATTTCATTGAAGAAGTTTACATGACAAAGTACAACAGATGTCTGCTCAGCCCTATTACAAGAAATCTACATCTAATCCTCATCCTCCCTAAGAGCAGCTCCATCCAAAAACTATTTGAATTGAGTGTTGAAATCTTGATAGCAGTAGGATGATAGAGATCAATGATCCTAGGATCTTCCTTGTTTAATTGGTGGCAGACTTCTGAGCAGACATCTACCGCCTTTGTCTGGCCCATCTGCATGACCGGGCCCTGCAGCAGCAGCAGATTTCTTCAAATATGTGAGATTTTTTGAATTCTGCAACTGCTTCAACCTTCGCTTCTGCTAACTGCTGAGGCAGATGATCCAGTCGATCCTCTCTAGTCTTTTTCTCCTGCTTCAGCTCAGTCTTTAAAGACTCCACCTCAGACAGGGCTTGGGTTAAGGAGAGTTCCAGTTTGGCAACTTTGCCTTCCAGCTCATCCACCTTAGAATTGGAAGTAGCCCATCCAGTGTAAGCTTCTTCCTTTCCTTGGCGAAGAGTGGAGACTTCGGCCTTCAGTGCCATGATTTCTCTAGCTTGTTCGACCATAAGTTGCGTGGCCTCATCAAGCTCTTTTGTCTTGGCACTAAGTTCCTCACTGAATCTCTCTCCTCGATCATGAATTTCCAGTTCTTGGGCTCGCATCTGCCATGCAGGAAAGTTAGAAATTTACTAAGCGTTATCACTCCACTAAGACATACAAAAGGAAATTACTCGCCAAGGCGAGATTGGATTGATAAGCATCGCTGAGATCTTTCCAAGATGGGGCCTTAAACCTCTCACGGTCGACGGGCAAAACCATCAATTTATTTAGACGTCTGGCTGTGGCAAAATCCACAGCAGTGTCTTGCTCAGAGAACTCCTCCAAGATCAGCTTGGGGTTCTTGATGGCTGGGGCGGGGACACTTCAGTAGGCTTGGATGGGCCTTCGCCCCGCTGTCTTCTTCTGCTTCGAAAGCTTGAGTCCTCGTCGACTTCTATTGATTGTTCGGATTCATCAAGGACCTGAGCCCCAGGAATGGGCTCAGCCGCCTCATCCCTTATTTCAACTATCGGTAAAGCTGCAAACATACGCCAAAAGCAAGTTAGTGACCAATCTTGGCCCAAAGAATTGAAAGTAAGAAAACTTATGAATACCTGGCTCAGCCGATGCAGTCATGTTCTCAGCCTAGTCTGGGAGGAGATCGAACCTTGGTTCAGCAAGAATATTCCCCACAGGGGGCAGAGCCAAGGCTGATCCAACCTCGGCAGAGGCAGTTGGAGGATCACTTCTTGGTCTCCTGGATTTCTTCCGAGCTGCGATCTCAGCAACTCGATTAGCATAGTCGTCATTTCCAGAAGCCATTGAGCCTGCATAAGGAACAAGACAATTATCAATTGAAAGTTAAATAAACACGTAAATTGAGGCAAACAAAGACCAACCTCTAACTATTGGTAGGCTGTTTGGATCAAGTGGATGAAAGTTTTGACCCAAGGCCAAATGACCCAGGTCAGCCGCCTCCATGATGGTTGCATCCACCTTCTTTCAGTCAATCACGACAGGCGGATTCTGAAGTCTGACTGCTTCATTGCAATGCTCTGCGCTTGGCTTCAGGTTGTCTGCCTTGCCAGACTTCCAGGCATTCCATTTCGGCAGCTTATCTTTTTTGATATAGAAAAAAACAACCTTTCCAATTTTTTGTAAAAGAAGGGATTTTGATAGCAAGATTGAACTCACTGGTGGGAGCTCGTTTACTAAAGTAGTACCAGCTATCCGAGACTCTACAAGAAAAAAGACCCCTAAATACACTAAGATGGAAGGGAGACTTAACTATTCTAAGAAAAAGAAAATAGCAAAGAATGATCTTCAGACCGTTTGGTTTTATTTGAGGAAGTCTGAGATTATAGGAACGAAGGATGCGGACAAGGGGTTCAGGAACAGGAAGATTGAACCCCGACTTGAAATACTCTTTATAGACAGCTTCATAATCATTTGGGGGATCATAAGCAGTCTGAACAGGTAGAGGTAAAAGAGGGCTGAACCGATCTAGGTCAAATTTGTACTTCTTACATATCTAGTTCAGACTGGAAGCAGACTCTCGATCCCTTGGGACAGAGGTATTGTTTGCCTACCACTTACCCTCTCCAGACCCTAGCGATAGCTTTTGCTGTCGTTGGGATATACTGGGTATGGATGATGATGATGATGATGATGACATATCCGGTTCAGCTCATCTTCGGATAAAGTACAAAAAGACTCTTGAACATGAACAGAGGGCAGACCCCTATTAATTACCCGCGTATACAGAGATGGGGCCCTCTGCAGGGCCGGAAGATTTACAGCTGCCGGAGCAGGAGCAATCTCTATCCGCTCCAGCGAGGAGTCAACCACGGTGATGGCTCTGCTAGATTGAACACCCCGACTGGGTCCAGCAGATCCACCAGTGGCCTTACACAATCTCACTAACGGACGGTCCTCAGTGGAGACCGTCCTACTAGACAAAGGTGAAGAGTTAGGGTTTTCTCCACCTCCGCCGGCATAAGAAGCGCCTTCAAAAACATTTTGGGAATCATGGGAAGAAGACATTGTAGAAGAAGAAGAAAACTTACAGAGTAAAGAAGATTATTGAAGGAAGAGGCATAAAGAGACCGTCGGAGGAGGAAGATGGCTGATAGAAAGCTAAATAAGTCGCCGGAGAAGAAGATGAAAATCAAAGGGAAAAGGAGATGGACAACAACAGAAGGAAGAAATGAATTTCTGCATTGCAATCTCTATTTATAGCCCCAGCTCAATCATCCCAAAAGGCACTTCGAGGGCCTCGTCCTTGATACCTTCAACCACCGGAAGTGAAAAAGGGCGTAACTGACGCTTCGCAGTCTGCGCAAACAGTAAATGTGCAGTACGGCCCAACCAGAGGCATACACGTCACCACTTGACATGACAACATATTAAAAGCTCTGAATCGATTAGCATGCCCTTCCTGCTCGGCTCGACCAGACTAATCTGGGGGCAAAGTGATGAGACAAAATCTACCCGTTCATATAAGACAAAAATTTCAAGTCAGTCAAACAATCAACGTAGTTGAGGCTCAGCTACTTGACTAAGTCAACCTCGGCCAAAAGAAGACATCCTCGGCCTCCATTATCAACATTCGGGGCAAGTCATCTAAAAAATAACTAAGGCAAGTACAACTCTTAGTCAGTTCGGCTCGGTAAATTTGACTACTTTTGACCAAACCACTCATAGCGATTCAGCTCGGCCATATTCCTAGTTGAACATCAATGGCACCTCTGCTCAGCAATGTGCTGGTTAACAACTACTTCTGGTCGGCCTCAGCTATATTCAAATATCAGACCAACAATGTATAACTTCACAAGGAATCAGGTTCTGCTCGTCCTCGGAATAGTCTCGCCTCAGCTTTCTAATTGCCTCAAGCCCTAGTCTCAACTTCATCAATTTGGCTAGTTCAGACAAGATATTTATCAACTGCCATTTGGGACCCACCAAGACAATTCTGCAAGTGTTTTCCAGGTGTCATGCATTGCCTGGTTAAGTGCAGAGTCATTATTGCTGGCCGACCTACTTGTCATAGATTCAGCCACTTGCGCAGCCACATAAGCATGCATCTGTCTAGTCACACAGTACACCTACAGCAGACAAAGTAGCCCTCCTGACACACGCCTCCGTCCAATCATCTGACAGAATTGTTGAACAACGGAAGGGATAAAGGCAAGGAAGGAGGCAAAAGGAGAGGATTCTGAAACTCATCTTTTCCAAAAGCTAATACAGAGCAAATCTCCATATGAAAACTGTGAGATCACCTCAAACTCTTCAAACATAAAAATATCTCACTGAGAATGGCCCAAACTGACTTGAGCGTCGGAGGGTTTAACCTAGGGTCATAACCCCGGGACCTCTGATCTTTGCTTCCATGTGCAGGTCATCAAGGAAGTATTTTTGATACATAAGTCAGGAAGAGATAACGACGTTTATTTCGGATCATCTCTGATCCTTGGTGAAGATCCAGCTTTATCATATATACACACACATATATATACACACATATAGATATATATACATATATACACATACACACACATATATATATATTGGTCCTCAAAGTTTTGGAAGAATATACTTTTGTAATTTGAGATCACACTTGAAAATTATTATCTTTAATAGCCATCAGGCTATATTTCTTTATCTATGACCAATTATTTTCTGTTTGCCCCAAAATGAAAAACAAAATAGAATAAGTAGATATGAAGGTGTCCTACTCAAGCAAAAAAGGGGAAAGAAAAAGAGAGTACCCGATGCTTTAAAATTGGAGAAAAAGGTGAAATCTCTTATCCAATGGGTCTTTACCATCTCAGCCTCAAGAAGCATGTGTGGAAGATGTTAATCAAGAGTCCATCAGTCTTTTAGATTATGTGAGATCTTACGTAGTCACCCATACAAAGTGTCTCCCTGCAAACCAGGCCTTCGGTGTAACAGTAAAGGAACACCTACATCGTGCGTGTGTCTGGAATCGAACACCCGTTGCTCTAAAATTATTTCTACAGGTGATTGCTTTGAAGGTATGGGCGTAGGGTCCCGAAAAGGCTGTCTTATATGAATGTATAGTCATTGGCTTATTGATATGGGCGTGTGGGGTTCAATATTGAGCATGGGCGACTCTCTTTGTTGCTCATGAAAATGTGACCACCTATAACCGAAGGTTCAAATTTTTAATCACAAAAGGTAATAGATTCCGAAAGTCACCAATGGTTCAAATGTGTTCAAACATTAAAGGTCTCTGAGTTATAACCCAAAAATACAGTCTGAAATATCTTATAGGACCATCATTACATTATTATTATTATAATTTTTGATGTGCTAAACATAGTTAGTAAAGATAATACTCTATCTTTCACCAGAAAAAAAAAGATAGTACTCTAAGCAGGCAAAATGTGTAACATGTGACATGTCTTTGCTTTACGGATATATGACGATGTCAAATTGTATGGTAGTCATTGAGTAAATTCTAATAGTTACTTAATTATCAATAGCAAACATAATAATTAGATGCCGGCCTTTTGTTTCACACATTTATTATTTCAAGTATCAATTGTTCTTTATCTTATTGATTTATAAATATCAAATAGTTAATCATTAGCGACCATAAAATTTATGGCAATCTAGACAAATTTTTAGCAAAATGCCAGAAAGTTATGCTTGAGTTTGTTAACACATTCTAATAATCTGGGTTCGTAAGAGCATGTGACTAGGGTGTTAACGAACTGAGTCGAACCGAATATTAGGTTTTTAAATTCGGATTTGTTTAGCTAAACAAACTATTTGGCTCGGTTCGTTTAGCTAAACGAGCTTTAAATTGATTTGAGTTTGGCTCGTTTAACTAAACGAACTCAAATAGGTGTTCGAATTCGCCTCGTTTGAGTAAAATTAACGAACGAACGAAATACGAAATACGAATAGAACTCAAACAATTTGCGAGCCGTTTGATTTGATTAACAGTCCTACATGTGACCTAGGGCGATGACAAATAGTTCTACAGAACATTCTGGATCCCTAATCTAAGAAGCACAAATAAAAAAAAAAAAAAACACTAGTTGACACATAATAACAGGTCATAAAGTTAAGTAAAAGGGATAGTATCCCTCACCGCAAGGGGATGCGGTGATGCGTGACCGCGCGACATGTGGCAGCAAGGGGTGGTGAGGCTAGATGCAGGTGACTCTCATCTAGCATCACCACCCCTTTGTTGTCACGTGTCGCGTGGTCACAAAAGAGATGAGGAAAGTAGGGATGAAGAGATCCCAACCCAAATGAATGATGACTAATAAAAAACTTGATACGGAATGGGGCGACGTGACCCTCACGGCAGAGGATTTCATCCGCCTGCGGAAAGAGTAGATAGAGGTATAATGAGAATATGGATGTCACTTCGGATGAGATCTGAGGAGGAAGAATATGAGGTAGAATATGAGGCCTCCAATCACGCGACGCCACGTGTACAAAAGGGCCCGCTGTTTATTTTTTTTCTTTTTTAAAAAAAGTCCTTTTGTACACGTGGCGTCGCGTGATTGGAAGCCTCATATTCTACCTCATATTCTTCCTCCTCAGATCTCATCCTATGTCCCTTTTGATTGTCGTGTGTCCAACCCCTTAGCTGTTCACTAGATAAGTATTCCTCCTAGGAAACATCATGATACATGCTGCGTGTTTGCAAACATTCCTCACCGGATCTTTATCCAAATTCTTTTCATTACAATTATATCATTTTTGATGTACAAGATTTCTTATTTTCTAAAAATATTATACCTCAGTTGTCTACCTATATCTATTACTCTCCCATCTTATAAATATTATATATTTTTTATATAATGTTAATTTATTTTAAAATTAATAAAATATATTTATTTTTAAAACCAAAGGAGTATTACGATTTCCCAAAGTCTAAAATAACATGAACTCTCCCTGGGAAAAGAAAAACCACGAACTATAACGTATTTGGAACATCATCACAAGAGAAAAGGTGTGTACAAGAAAGACTCGGGAAAATTCAAAAAAAATAATATATTTTGAATAAAAATTTCATAAATACGGTAAGTTGTAAAAATTTTAAGAAATAGATAAGACGCGATTGTCAATAGCGTCTTAGGATCCTAAGACACCGTTCCAAATGGCGCTTTAGAAGTACTGTTAAAACGTCATTTGCAATGGTGTTTTAGGACGAAAATGCCTTAAGGTGAGACCTATATTTCTTGATTTTAATAGGATTTCTTATAAACGTTGTTTCTATCATGGCTCACTTAAAGTGCCATTGTGAATGACGTCATAGGCACCTTAGACGCCTCATGTGCCTTAGGCGCACCATTATAACGATTTTTGTATTTTTCTATATACTATGTCTATCTAATCGTCGATCATTATTTGTTTACTATTTACTATCGTGTCTACGACATTTTTACTATTTATTTTTAACGAGTTTACGACATTTTTAAAACAACGACCGAACTTAATAACATAAAGCATCCATAACTTAATGACATAATCATATTAATAATAACATAAACCAATAAATAACATTTACATAATAAAAATATCATCAGAGTTAAAGTTAGAACTAGAATTAATGTTAGAGTTAGAATTAGGGTTGAGGGTTAAAGTTTAGTATTAGAGTTAAAGATAGTGTTTACGGTTACTGTTAATTTTAGGGTTAAGGTTAGGATATAAAGTTTAGGGTTAAATTGGAGTTTAGTGATAAGACCAGGACCAGGGTAGGATCAAGACTAGAATTTATGTAGTATATGATTATTGCAAAAATGGTGATAAAAACGCATGTATAACTTAATAACATAATAATTTTAAATAATACCATGAATGAATATATGACATTTACATAATAAGAATATCACTAGAGTTATAGTTAGAGTTAAGGTTAGAATTTGAATTGAAGGTTGAGGTTTAAGATCATGAATGTATCAAGATTTAGAATTTAAGGTTATAGTCAAAGTTGAGAGTTCTGGTCAAATAAAGTTTAGAGTTATAATTTAAAATTATAGTTAAGATTTAGAGTCAATGTTAAAAGTTTAGAGTTATAATTTAAAATTAGAGTTAAGATTTAGAGTCAACGTTAAAAGTTTAAGGTTCAGGGTTTTACAGCTGAGAGTTAAAAGTTACAACTAAGGTTTAGAATTTAGAGCTGATCGTGTTTGGGCCTTGTAACCCCTTCTGCAAGCGTGTTCTCTTGCTGTATTTAAAGAGAAAAACAAGGGTTGTCTCTGGACTGGCTGAGTCTCGTGTGTCCTTTCTCTTTGCAGGACTGTCGGTGGAACATATCCCTCGATTTACACCTCACCTGGCTAAAGAGCCTCTGGTACAGGTGGGGGAGAACCCACTCCCTCATCAAAGAGAAAAACACCACCCCCGTGTTTTATACCTTAAGAGGAGTATTGGAAGGATTTTCTGAATATCTCAAGAGTCCAGACCTTTATATTACCCAAACATCTCTAAAATTTAGGATAACTCAGTCCGGATTTTTCTTTGAGAAAGTTCATCGTCCAGATTGCGTTATTGTGTCTATACGTCGAATGCTTGTTTAGCTAGTTGCTACTGTTAATTAATTAGAAAACGTTGAACGCAATAAGTAAATGAAAAGATCAAGGCAGGACCTTGTGTTTAATTTTTATAACAGCACAATTCCCTTGTAAAAGAAGGAAAATATCATCTCGCCGAAATAGCTCGGTTGGTATTCGGGTATTCGGATTGAGATTTATTTTAAGAGGTCAAAAGTGATTTATTTTAAGAGGTCAAAAGTTCGATTCTAGAGACGTACAGTGTGAGTCTTCCACTGATGCTAAGCCGAAAGCCTAATTTGCAGAAAGACAACTTATGTGAATCACTGAAAGTCGATCGCCTCCTGATTTGTATCTTACAGAATGCTCCATCGGACTGGGACGACATGGGCCTTAGTACGAGAATGACGCTTTTGCTCCAAAGAAAATAACAGCTCATCATAACAAGAGATACCTTGAGAAAACAGGCGACTCAAATACCACAAAGTGCTATATTCAGCAGACTAATATACTCCCAACATAATATCATGCATCTTTTCACTGCACCAGAAATCAAGACGATGCAAGTGTGGTCCTGTTTTGTTTACTAAACCAGCAGCTCGTATTCAAAGAGAAATTTTGAACCTTCAACCCACAAAAAAAAAAAGAAAAAAAGAAAAGGACAACTCTCAAACAAGAAGACATGAACAAAAGTAAAGTCCAAACAATCAAAAAAAACCATGAAATTGTCAAAGAAAATAACATTAAACATAACCATTACATCCCAAATCGTTGCGTCAGAATGCCCTAACAAATGAACAGAAATATGCAACACCCTACTGAAAAATAAACATTAAAATACCCGAAATTCAACACACATATCAGAGGGAAAATGATCCAAAGAAAAGACGCCATATGATGGATGCCGCACCCAACACTTCTGCTGGCTGGATGGTGAAGATCTACAAACCTTCTGCACAAAATTACTTATATATCCTCCTCCATCTATTTTTCATCACCATCATCATCATCAAATCCCCGGTCAATAATTAATCCTTCACAATCTCGAATGTGATCGCTTAATCAGGTCAAGAGATCATTGACCCACCCCAGATCAGGTCCACCCAAACCATTATCACTTTCTTCAACAATAAAATTATTCCTCGAAAAATTCCCACCACCGCTTAATCTGCTAGCACCCCCAGGACTTGGATTTGAAGGACTCGGATTCGAAGGAGACAAAAGATACTGATTCTGATGATCATCGCCGTCGAAATTCACATCAATCCGTGGCAGATTATTAGCTGCTACAAGTGGAGAAGTGGGCTCATGATTCAGTTGCATAGCCTCAAAAGAAGTCATCAAATCACTCACTGCATCTCTATATTGAACAAAACCACCCGGATCCATGTTCCCCAAATGATCTTTATATCGCGAAACCAGTGAAAAGCGTGCTGGAGAACGCGGCGGCGAAGGCGACAGCGGCGGCGACATGTGGGACACACCCATTAGTGTAGAGGTCGGTGAATCAGCCACAGAGTGACAATACACACAGCAATAGTTTACATTTTTATTCTTTTTTTCAACAAAGGGAGAAGAATCCGACGGAGACGGACTTTCATTGGGCGGCAGAATACGAAGCTGGCCGGGAGAATGAGCAAAAAAGCAAATTTTTCGCTTGCAATTCTTCCCGTCCTTGCACGCTTCGGTTCGGTACCGCAAAGGATGCAACCAGCACTCAAAGACACCATGTGCGAACTCGCAGTGGTCCCCACGCTCGCAGTGTCCCCGCCTAAACTCGGGACACATGGTTCCTGAGTAATGGTACCTCATGGGGTCCCTCCGACGGGCCTTTTCGCCTCGATGGACGAAAGGGCAGTCGGTCCAGTCGTGGCTACGGCTACGAGTGCACTTACGGACTTTAAATTCGTACATCCGGAAATGGTCTGAAGAGTAGGGATCGGAATCATCATCGTCGTCACCATCAAGATGATTAGAGCGCAAGAACTTGTGTAACAAAGATTCTTCCATTTTGGAGGAAACATCCATGAAAAGATCGGAGGGTGAATGGGGGTGTTCGAAAGATGGTCCGGATCGGCGAGTGAGGAGTTTTCTAGGTGGGATGTCGATTTCTCTATGGAGTTTCTTGTTGAGATGGAGTTGGTGAGAGTGGTGGAACTTCTGGTGGTGTTGCTCAGCACAAATACTACTTTCCATTGTTGAAAAATAAATGTGTAATTGAGATTGAAGGAATTTGTGAGAAGAAACAGTGTAATTGAGATTGAAGAAATTTGATTGTGACGAGAAAAAAGTGTGGAGTGAAAACGGGCGTTGAGATGAAGAAATCCAAATGGTATGAAGAAAGATTATATAATGGGATTTTGGTTTTAGTGAATTGGGGTTCGAGGTGGAGAGGCGCCGGGGGATAGGGGGATGTGAGAGTTGGTTCAGGACCGGAGAGGTCAACGGTAAGACAAAATATGTGGACTTTAATCACGTATCGCTACGTGTATAAACAGGTCAGCATTTCAAATTTTTTTAAAAAAAAGAACAATTTGTACACGTGGCGTCGCGTGATGGAAGATTTCATATTTTGTCTCACCATTGACCTCTCTAGATATGAACCCATGTGAGAGGCGGGGTGTGGGGAGTAGCTTGAGACGACGGGGTGATAGTGTGTTGGTTAGAGAGGGAGAAAGGCGGGAATGACGACGATTGTGTGAGGGATGGGCAGATAGATGCGTGGCTGCATACTAGAAGGAAAGAGCATGCAATAAGTGATATGTGGCAGCTGCGCATTACACACTGCATGCATCTTGTTATACTTTTTCCCCTCAAATTTAATATACGAGTCTCCTCTCCCTCTTTTGGAATTTTCGTAGCTTCCGGTATCCGGATATTGGGTAAGAAAGGAGCGTGGTAAAATAAGTAGGTATAAAATAACTTATTAAATTGGCTGTTCTTATAGTAATAGTTGTTCGACATAGCTTGACGTATCATTATGGTTATCGGGAAACAACCTTTATCCGTTTCTAACAGATGCATAAGGTTGCGTATATCCGACCTTCAATATTCCGGCATAAGCGGAAGCCTGACAAAAGATAATGTTAATGTTGATAGCTTTATCTTTTTTTTCCTTTTTAACTAAAACAAGCTTACAAACATATTTGTTCATGTTTTAAAAATGTTGAAAATATCTATTTGGTAAGTGTTATGCCCCGCACCCTCCGTTGGATAATTAAGAGGCGAAGAAGGAAATTAAACGGAGTTTAATGATAGTCAACGGAAATAAATGAGGCAGTAAGAGGATTAATTAGAAATTAATGATAAGAATAAATAGTAGAATTAAATTATATTTAATTTTAGAATTAAATAATAAAGGATTATCCTTTAAGATAAATAAGATAATAGATATGATTTAGAAACTCCAAAATTTCCCCATTCCATATAAAAACTGACATACGTCAGTTTCCTCATTACGCCGAGAAAACTGACGCAGTCCTTCCATCCCCATAGGCGACGTTGGCATTCTCAACCCTAAGCAAGGATTTCTTCAAGATCCATCCTTCAATCTTCGTCCGATCTTACTTCGTTCTTCGAGTAATCAAAGGCAAGTAATCCTCTTATAAGTTCCTGCGATTTGTGAAAGAAAAAGGCCTACTTTTGATATTAAATGGATCACCATGCAGTAGTTTCTTTTCGTGTTATGTGTATATGATTTATGTGATTTGGTGTCGATGTTTTGACCATTGTATGTTGAAATCTTGTTGGTGTTCATTGTTTACGTGAGATCCTGTAAATCTCACTCCCTTGAATCCCACCTGGTTGATGATGGCGGTTGAAGGGAGAGAAAAGTGGAAATGTTAGGTTTTTTTGGGGTGGATTTGATGAAAGATTCGAGTTTTAGGATTGGATCGTTGACGTGAATATGAAGGATCTTGTTTGAGAGGGTTAAGAAGGGATTGATAGGGAAGACTAGGCTTGGATTGGTGGGAAGAACGTTGGAAAACAATTGGAATATAGGTCTGCAGTTGATGCAGAAATCGCAGGATGAAGATTCTGAAATTTCATGACGTCGATCGGGTGAGAGATCGACGTGCCTCAGATGCACGTCGATCGATCGACGTGGAAGGAGTGAGAGATCGACGTGCCTCAGATGCATGTCGATCAATCGACGTAGTTCAGAGTGAGGGTATGACGTATAGTAAGTCAGGGTATGACGTCAACCAGTTTTGTGGGAAAGTAAGGGAAGAAAGAGGGAAGCTAGGGGATCCTTTGGGTGACCTTAGGGACTTCTTAGGACCTGATTATGACTAGTCTAAGTCTTGGGAACATGACTTAAGATGGTGAATCAAGTTTGGAGAATTTGAAGGGTATTCGAATCGGAGTTCAACGTGGATGACTTAGGAGGGTTAGGAAATGAACGTACGAGGTGTTTCAGAGTTCAATAAAGGATGGATAGGGATACTTGCCTTAGGTTGTGAACCTTAGAATCGAGACTAAGTGTTGACGAGATGGTTGAAGCCTAAAGTTATGATGTGTAAGTTAGTGAAAGCTTGTGTGTTGCTTATACTTACGCATGTGTACATGAACTACTTATGTGAACAAGATACGAGAATGAAACGAGGAGTCTTGCATCATGGCACTTGCATTTGCATATTGATTTGAAAAGAGATGTGCTTCGGCACAGATTTGCGAAGGTGACCTGCAATGTTAACCGGGATGGAAATTTAAGCCGGGGTGCATTGCAGGGCACAAAAGACTGTAACGTTAACCAGGATGGAAATGTAAGCCGGGGTGCGTTACAGGGTATAAAGTCCTCTGCAATGTTAATCGGGATGGAAATATAAGCCGAGGTGCATTGTAGAGTTTTACGAGTCTGTGATGTTAATCGGGATGGAAATATAAGCCGAGGTGCATCACAGAGCATAACGAGCTTGTAACGTTAACCGGGATGGAAATATAAGTCGGGGTGCGTTACAGGGTTACGAGTTACGAGACCGGACATTGTGACATGCATTGCACTGATTTGAAAAGAAATGGCTCATGCATTTGTGATTGTGTAGTGTAGTGCATATTTTGACATGCATCACGAGAGTCAATGTGGTATGAATGCGAGTGTTAGTTGATTGTCAATGAATTGTTATTTACATGCAAATTGCTGTACTTGCTTTATTACGTTATTCGCGTATATATTTTGAAGTTTACAAGACATGTGCCCCACAATTCCTTTGAATTATATATATATATTAATCATGTCTTGCCATGTGTTGATCCCGTACGTCTTATAAGCGGGTTACTTGCTAGCATTTTTCGTTAAGGGTACTGCCTTTGTGATACAGGAGAGCCTGAGTATGACATGATCTTCATTGAGGACGGCGGCGAGTGGGCAGAATGGGATGCTTAGACCTTGTTGAGGGAATTGTTTAGATGGATTCTGTTATTTCTGTTTCTTAGTTCATTTGAGATGGCTGCGACCATATACTATTACTGATAGCCACTTTATCGTTTGGTGTACCGTATTGATGATTTAGATTTACGAGATATATGTTTCCGCGCTTGTTTCTCTTACGTCATTGACGATGTGTATTCGAGAGATGAGACGTCTTGTAGTCTTCTCAGTAAGCTACGACGGGTGTACCGGTTCGGATTCCGCTGTCTGGGTCGGGGCGCTACAGGTGGTATCAGAGCCTAGGCTTCAGATCTACCTCGGAGACCTAGGTTATGACATGTAGAGTCTTAAGATATGATCTTCACCTTAAGTTGATCTTTAAGTCTAAGTATGTAATCTTAGATTTAAGTTTGATTGGGATGGGTGTGTGTACGAGCGCGATTAAGTGTAAGCGATAAATGTTAATTATTTTAGTTCGTAAACTCCGCCATGTACACATTATGGATCCCCAAGCACTGATTTATTTCTAAACTGCTAGATACTAATAAGTGTGACCTTGCAGAAAATGCCTCCTAGACGTGACAACCAAGGAAATGGTGGCAATGGGAACAATAACCCCCCACCACCACCTCCTGTTCTAGTACCCCAAGCATTGATTGATGCTATCACGGTGATAGCGCAAGGGGTTGCTCAACAGCAGCAACAACCACAACAACCGCCTCCACCGCCTCAGCACGGCATCAGGTACTACATTGGGGAGATGCGGAAGATGCATGCCCCTAATTTCGAAGGAACCACTGACCCAGAGGTGGCTGGGTTTTGGCTCGATGAGGTAGAAAAATGTTTCAGGCTTGTGCAAGTACCTGAAGATCTGAAGGTGGTTGTAGCCACACCCCTACTGATTGGCAGAGCTAATGCCTGGTGGAGCGGCATCCTGCCTAAGATGACCCCTCCTATCCAGTGGAGTCAGTTTGTGAAGGCCTACAAAGACTACTACGTGTCGGAGACTGCCGTTTTAGAGAAGATGAGGCAGTTCGATAAGTTTGAGCAAGGGAGGATGACAGTTTCCGATTACGCTGACAGGTTCCATGCCTTTGGCAAATTCACGCCCATAGTATTGGAAAACAATCGGATGAAAATGTTGAAATTCGAAGAGGGTCTGAATCCCCGCATACGGACAGCAATAGCGGGGTCACGTCTAAAAACATTCGAAGAGATGCTGGACGCATGTTACCGAGTGGAGAGTGACATGCGCAGATCACAACCAAGAGAGGCTAGTGAAGAATCGAGCAAGAGGCCGAGAGTAGAGCAAAGTGGAGGTAGACCCGGACGTTGGGTCAAGATTCCCAGAAAAGGATAAGCGGGGCCAGTTCAAAGGGCATCGCAGCCAAACCAACCCAACCGCCAAGCACCACCAGAATGCCCACACTGCCAAAGGAGACACGTGGGCGAATGTTGGAAAATAACGGGTGCGTGCTTTAAATGTAGGAAAGCTGGCCATAGGATCAAGGACTGTCCTGAATGGAACCCTAAGCCACAGGCAGGAGCAGGGCCGGCTCAACAGCAGAGAGGCAGGCCCAATGCGAGAGTCCATGCCATGACAGACGTTGAAGTCCAGGAGGACGCCAATGTAGTGACAGGTACGGCTTAAGTTTAATTATAGTTGCTTAAGCTGAATTTTAGTCCTTTAAGTTGATGATTGCTTATGTGTTATGTGAAAACCTTTATGTGTTACCCTCTTGTGATTAGGTGTGATCTTAGTTAACAAAGTACCTGCCAACGTGTTATTTGATAGTGGAGCTAGCCACTCCTTCATCTCTAAGCGATTCGCCAAAGGGCTCGACTGTTTACCCGAATGGATTGAGAACCCATTTAGGGTGCAAGCAGCAGGCGAGCACGTACTGGTTTCTCACCACCAGTACAAAGATTGTGAGTTGGAGTTGGATGGGAAATTATTTTCAGTGACACTAGTCTCAATCCCGATGAAGGATTTTGATGTAATATTGGGCATGGATTGGCTGACCAAGAATCATGCCAATATTGACTGCAAACTCAAACAAGTGACCGTTAAAGACTCCGAGATGAATGACGTAAAGGTCCAAGGAAACATCAAGATAAACAAAGCTCCAAAGAAGATATACTTGACAGCGATTAAGGCCTTTAAAGCCTTACAGAAAGGAGCAGAAGGATATATGGCGTATGCACTAGATGTGAAGCAGGAGGCTCCCTCCATAGATCAAATTCCGGTGATCAATGAGTTCAAGGATGTATTTCCGGATGAATTGCCAGGAGTGCCGCCATCGAGGGAAGTGGAGTTTGAGATCAATTTGATACCCGGAGCTGAACCTATATCTAAGGCACCCTACAGAATGGCTCCAGCTGAACTTAAGGAGCTGAAGGGGCAACTTCAAGAGTTGTTAGACAAAAAGTTAATCCGTCCCAGTGTATCACCGTGGGGAGCTCCAGTTTTATTCGTAAAGAAGAAAGATGGCAGCATGAGATTATGCATCGATTACCGGAAGTTGAACAAGATCACCATTAAGAATAAATATCCTCTGCCAAGGATAGAGGACTTATTTGACCAACTAAAAGGAGCTCGCTGGTTTTCAAAGATTGACCTTTGTCAAGGGTATCATCAGCTGCTCGTGAAAGCCGGAGACGTACCTAAAACGGCTTTTCAGACTAGATACGGGCATTATGAATTCTTGGTGATGCCTTTTGGATTAACTAATGCCCCAGCGGCTTTCATGGATTTGATGAACACTGTGTTCCGGGAACAGTTGGATCAATTTGTAGTAGTGTTCATCGATGACATCCTAGTCTACTCTCCCAACGAGCAAGCACACGCTGAGCGCTTAAGAGTGGTGTTGCAAATCTTGAGGCAACAAAAGCTTTACGCCAAATTCAGCAAGTGTGAATTTTGGCTAAGAAGTATAGCCTTCCTCGGGCACGTGATTTCTGAAGATGGGATCTCTGTGGATCCTAAGAAGATAGAAGCCATCACAGAGTGGCCAAGACCTACAAACGTGACTGAAGTAAGAAGCTTTCTAGGCCTGGCAGGCTATTACAGGAAGTTCGTTGAGGGATTTTCAACGATAGCAGTCCCATTGAGTCGACTTACACAGAAGAAGACTAAGTTCGAATGGACGGCTGATTGCGAGCAGAGCTTTACTGAGCTCAAGAAAAGATTGACCACAGCCCCGGTGTTGGCACAACCCTCCGGCACCGAAGGGTTCGTGATTTATAGTGACGCGTCCAAGAAAGGACTAGGTATGTGCATCATTACAATTGATGCATTGTATATACTTACGCTAGTCCTGAATTAACTTTCTGTTTATAGGTTGTGTCTTGATGCAAAATGAACGAGTCATTTCGTACGCATCAAGACAATTGAAGCCATATGAGCAGAATTACCCGATGCATGACTTGGAACTCGCAACAGTGGTATTTGATCTTAAGATCTGGAGACACTATCTATATGGAGAGAAGTGTGCCGTGTTTACTGATCATAAGAGCTTAAAGTACCTATTCTCGCAGAAGGAGCTAAATATGAGACCGAGAAGATGGTTGGAATTACTCAAGGACTACGACTTGACCATCAACTACCATCTGGGTAAGGCCAACAGAGTGGCAGACGCATTGAGCAGAAATTCTAGCCACGCGAGACAATCTCCGTTAGAAAGAGAGATCGAGGAGTTTGATCTTGAATTGGTGGATTCAGTGGCAAATGTTTTAACGGCTTTATCCATCAGCCCAGACTTGGTGGACAGGATCAAAGAGGCGCAGTATGGAGACGCAGCGCTAAGAGAAATCCGTGATAAACTAGCTGCGGGACCGGTAAAAGACTTCCAGTTGCGAGGAGATGGAAGTTTATGGTTCCAAAATAGGTTGTGCGTACCTAACAAGGATGAGCTTCGTAAGGAGTTGCTAAACGAAGCTCATAACTCAAGGTTATCTATCCATCCCGGCAGCACAAAGATGTACAAGGACCTCAAAAGAAACTATTGGTGGATATGGATGAAAAGATCTATAACAGAGTTTGTTGAAAGGTGTCTGGTTTGTCAACAAGTCAAGGCTGAACATCAACGACCTGGTGGCTTGATGATGCCGCTAGAGATTCCGGAGTGGAAGTGGGAACACGTGACGATGGATTTCGTAATGGGACTACCCAATACCCGAAATGGAAATAAGATGATCTGGGTGATAGTAGACCGATTAACAAAGACGGCTCATTTCATAGCCATGCCACATGGTACCTCGTATGAAAAGTTATCCAATATTTATGTGGATAACATTGTGAGCCTACATGGAGTCCCAGTCAGCATTGTGTCGGACCGTGATCCCAAGTTCACCTCTAAGTTTTGGAGGGCGTTCCAGAAAGCTATGGGTACGGAGTTAAGAATGAGTACCGCATACCACCCTCAAACGGATGGGCAATCCGAGAGAACCATCCAAACTTTGGAGGATATGCTAAGAGCATGCGCCTTAGATTTTAAAGGAAACTGGGATAGCATGTTGAAGCTAATGGAGTTTTCATACAATAACAGCTATCACGGTGCAATTGGCATGGCACCATTTGAAGCTCTATACGGGCGCAAGTGTCGGTCCCCGGTTTGTTGGGACGATGTTGGAGAAAGAACAATCACTGCACCTGAGTTGGTTGAACAAACGGTTGAAAAGGTGAAAGTGATAAGAGAAAAACTCAAAGTGGCTCAAGATCGCAGTAAGAGTTGGGCTGACACAAAGAGGCGACCCTTGGAATTTGAGGAAGGGGAAAAGGTCTATTTACGAGTTTCACCCACCAAAGGAGTCGCACGATTCGGAGTGAAGGGCAAGTTAAGTCCTAGATATATTGGCCCTTACGAAGTGCTAGGCAAAGTTGGAGAAAGAGTATACCGACTAGCCTTGCCTCCGAGCTTGTCCCAAGTCCACAACGTATTTCACGTATCTCAACTACGGAAATACGTATCGGACCCGAGCCATGTCCTTGAAGCCCAACCCTTGGATGTGAAAGAAGATGTCACCTATGAAGAGCATCCAATAAGGATTGTGGATAAAAAGGATCAAGTCCTACGCCGACGCGTCATTCCGTATGTCAAAGTTCAGTGGAGTAACCATACGGAGTGCGAAGCCACGTGGGAGCTTGAGGAGCAAACGAAGGAGTTATATCCACATCTCTTTCAATAATGTACGCCAGTTTCGAGGACGAAACTTTTTATAAGGGGGTGGAATGTTATGCCCCGCACCCTCCGTTGGATAATTAAGAGGCGAAGAAGGAAATTAAACGGAGTTTAATGATAGTCAACGGAAATAAATGAGGCAGTAAGTAAGAGGATTAATTAGAAATTAATGATAAGAATAAATAGTAGAATTAAATTATATTTAATTTTAGAATTAAATAATAAAGGATTATCCTTTAAGATAAATAAGATAATAGATATAATTTAGAAACTCCAAACTTTCCCCATTCCATATAAAAACTGACATACGTCAGTTTCCTCATTACGCCGAGAAAACTGACGCAGTCCTTCCATCCCCATAGGCGACGTTGGCATTCTCAACCCTAGGCAAGGATTTCTTCAAGATCCATCCTTCAATCTTTGTCCGATCTTCCTTCGTTCTTCGAGTAATCAAAGGCAAGTAATCCTCTTATAAGTTCCTGCGATTTGTGAAAGAAAAAGGCCTACTTTTGATATTAAATGGATCACCATGCAGTAGTTTCTTTTCGTGTTACGTGTATATGACTTATGTGATTTGGTGTCGTTGTTTTGGCCATTGTATGTTGAAATCTTGTTGGTGTTCATTGTTTACGTGAGATCTTGTAAATCCCACTCCTTTGAATCCCACCTGGTTGATGATGGCGGTTGAAGGGAGAGAAAAGTGGAAAGGTTAGGTTTTTTTGGGGTGGATTTGATGAAAGATTCGAGTTTTAGGATTGGATCGTTGACGTGAATATGAAGGATCTTGTTTGAGAGGGTTAAGAAGGGATTGATAGGGAAGACTAGGCTTGGATTGGTGGGAAGAACGTTGAAAAACGATTGGAATATAGGTCTGCAGTTGATGCAGAAATCGCAGGATGAAGATTCTGAAAATTCATGACGTCGATCGGGTGAGAGATCGACGTGCCTCAGATGCACGTCGATCGATCGACGTGGAAGGAGTGAGAGATCGACGTGCCTCAGATGCACGTCGATCAATCGACGTAGTTCAGAGTGAGGGTATGACATATAGTAAGTCCGGGTATGACGTCAACCAATTTTGTGGGAAAGTAAGGGAAGAAAGAGGGAAGCTAGGGGATCCTTTGGGTGACCTTAGGGACTTCTTAGGACCTGATTATGACTAGTCTAAGTCTTAGGAACATGACTTAAGATGGTGAATCAAGTTTGGAGAATTTGAAGGGTATTCGAATCGAAGTTCAACGTGGATGACTTAGGAGGGTTAGGAAATGAACGTACGAGGTGTTTCAGAGTTCAATAAAGGATGGTTAAGGATACTTGCCTTAGGTTGTGAACCTTAGAATCGAGACTAAGTGTTGACGAGATGGTTGAAGCCTAAAGTTATGATGTGTAAGTTAGTGAAAGCTTGTGTGTTGCTTATACTTGCGCATGTGTACATGAACTACTTATGTGAACGAGATACGAGAATGAAACGAGGAGTCTTGCATCATGGCACTTGCATTTGCATATTGATTTGAAAAGAGATGTGCTTCGGCACAGATTTGCGAAGGTGACCTGCAATGTTAACCGGGATGAAAATTTAAGCCGGGGTGCATTGCAGGGCACAAAAGACTGTAACGTTAACCAGGATGGAAATGTAAGCCGGGGTGCGTTACATGGTATAAAGTCCTCTGCAATGTTAATCGGGATGGAAATATAAGCCGAGGTGCATTGCAGAGTTTTACGAGTCTGTGATGTTAATCGGGATGGAAATATAAGCCGAGGTGCATCACAGAGCATAACGAGCCTGTAACGTTAACCGGGATGGAAATATAAGCCGGGGTGCGTTACAGGGTTACGAGTTACGAGACCGGACATTGTGACATGCATTGCACTGATTTGAAAAGAAATGGCTCATGCATTTGTGATTGTGTAGTGTAGTGCATATTTTGACATGCATCACGAGAGTCAATGTGGTATGAATGCGAGTGTTAGTTAATTGTCAATGAATTGTTATTTGCATGCAAATTGCTGTACTTGCTTTATTACGTTATTCGCGTATATATTTTGAAGTTTACAAGACATGTGCCCCACAATTCCTTTGAATTATATATATATATTACTCATGTCTTGCCATGTGTTGATCCCGTATGTCTTATAAGCGGGTTACTTGCTAGCGTTTTTCGCTAAGGGTACTACTGCCTTTGTGATACAGGAGAGCCTGAGTATGACATGATCTTCATTGAGGACGACGGCGAGTGGGCAGAATGGGATGCCTAGACCTTGTTGAGGGAATTGTTTAGATGGATTCTGTTATTTCTGTTTCTTAGTTCATTTGAGATAGCTGCGACCATATACTATTACTGATAGCCACTTTATCGTTTGGTGTACCGTATTGATGATTTAGATTTACGAGATATATGTTTCCGCGCTTGTTTCTCTTACGTCATTGACGATGTGTATTCGAGAGATGAGACGTCTTGTAGTCTTCTCAGTAAGCTACGACGGGTGTACCGGTTCGGATTCTCATGTCCGGGTCGGGGCGCTACAGTAAGTGCACTCAAAACAAATATCGATGGCATGAAAAGATGAATCTTAAAATCCAAACCAAGAACGATTTCCTGGCTTTGGTCTTAATGGGAAATAAAATCTTAGATCCAATTACACAACTGGCTAGTCACATTAAGCATGTAACTCAATAACTTGCTTAAAAAAGAAAAAACTGATGAGCTGTAGTTATCTTTTAGTAGAAATAGGACTACAGAGGAGGTTGCGATTGTATATTTATAATTTATTCTTTCTGTAGGCAACTAATAGAGTTATCACATTTGTCTAGGCGTGACATAAGCGCGAATAGAAACATTATTGAATAGTAACTTATAAAGAGAGAACATTAAGTAAATAATAATGAAAAAGTAAGGCGTATTCCTTAAGGGTCATGTCGTATACTTGGGTCTGCTTGATAGAAAAATATCATCCTAAGATTTACATTTACTTACGAACTTTTAACATTGGTTACTTGCCTCTATGATATATTTTCTAGTATTATATTTTTGTAGTTGGAGTTTATTGTTGTTGAGTGTAAGAAAATGAGGGCTCCGGTGTCACACATGTTCTTCAAATGTAAAAGTTGGACGATTGGCTGCTGCGTGTTAAATCGGCGCATTAAAATTTGGATTATTTTTGTCTCTTTCGGCTAGGAATAATGATGAAACCATTCATTTGGATTTATGCAAAAAATAAACAAAAGTTGAACTCTCAACAGTATATGTTGTCACTATTTATTCTTGTAACGGAAATTTTTTTAGAGTTTAATTACTAAGTAAATTTGTAAAAGATCCGAGCCTAAGTAATTGGTAAGATTTCAAAACCATATAATGTAAACTATCGGCATTTAATTGAATTTTATATTATAATACTTTTCTGTTATATTATATAGAACTGACATAAAAGGGGAAAAAAGAATCGCAAGTAGGATAGTTTGTCATTTATGGAAAATTAGGTTAAAGATTCATCTACTAAACCACGAGCTGACTATGTCAATCTCACGTGACGGTGATGTGGGCTTCAGTTGACATGAATCAGTAGTACCATGACACGTCTACTATAAGTACATGCACGCATGTGTTTTTGTCTTGTCTGACTGACGTAGTTATTCTTCCATTCCAAGAAAATGTTTACTTTTCGTTTGTCTTTAAATATTATGTCGTCTTTTAAAATAATTTTAAATAATAAGAAGAAGACAATATATTGAAACTAACCAACCACATAAAAAAACGACAACACACAGTATAAACGACATCAAAAACTATCGCTAGGGTTTGGAGAGGTAAGAGCTAGGCAAACAATATCTTCATCCCAAGGGATAAGAGTTTGCTTCCAGTGAGACCTCAGCTTTATATGTACCTGTATAGATAGTACAATAATAGAAATATGTACTAGTGAAAAGATTTTGTTAAGTGCAAATCAAAATCTAACTATATTAAAATAGTCAACAATGGATATAAAAAAAAAAGGTAGAGACTATCTGATTCTCTAAGTATGTTATAAGATGTCCCTATATCTTGTCTACCACTCTTTAACATTAATCATCTGTCTCAATGAACTCCTATACTGAATCATGTAGTCAAATAGATGCAACTCTAGTAAGCATGTCTAATCTGCTCATCCACAAACTAACCAACAATATAAGAAAGTAAAATAAAATTACACGACAATTGTAATAATTACACAACACATTTAAATAATATTTTATTAAAAATTTTTGAGTTTTCAAAAATGAACTGTGCAGTGGTGGGAATGCTCCAACCCTGATACGCTAATCCAAAATGGAGTATACAAGGTGTTAATACCACGTAGATGTTATTTACTACTTGGAAAATCCTTGGAGAAAAATAGTACCATGTGAACAAAATATGGTACTTGATAAATTCAGAATTCACATTTATCGTTAGCAATTAGTATTGTGATCGAACATTTGAGATTCTGATATAAATAAAGAATACAATGATGTTAGTGACGCGTGGATGTGCTTCATTTTAGAAAATCAGGACAAGATTGGTAACATTAAACAAATATAGTTAATAAATACACAAGTTATCCTTATGGTTACCAATTAACATCTATACAGATAATTGCCAACATATAAATTTCATGGATTTTGATAGTATTTATTTCGGGTAGCAGAAGGAGATAGTGGCTTAATGGCTTCCATCCTATTCAAGAAAGAACAGGAACTGGTGGCTTATTAATCAATTCCATCTGCAATAAGATGAGCCACTTAAGCACTCAAATCCCTGTCATAAGCAGCAGCAGTTCCTGGTATCCATATTGGGTTGCCTTTATCAAGAAGCTGGCTCTGATGTGAAAGATCAGTTATCAAAGACTGGTTTAGGATTGACCCCTCTTTCTTTTTCATTCCTAACATTTTCACATAGAGTTCGGTGTATTTAGAGATAATATGGCTTATGTGTCATAATATGTTTATGGCATTGTTTGTGTGCTTCTTCCTGTGTTAAGGGATCAGAGGTTGCTAATTCAGACGAGATAAACATTTAATAATAGACCTCAACAAGTTGTTTATTCTTGCAATGAATTGTGCAACAGGATGAAGGAAAGGTGGAAATCTAATTTCCTGACATGGTATTTGTTAGAAAGTTACCATAAACACAAGATTATATCAATCAGCAGTGATTAAGGAATCAGAAATAATTAGGATTGAACAGAATTGGAGATTTGTTTATGATTTGATTTTGATTGGACTTCTTACCTTGTATAGGAGAATATACTTGTATGTATGAGGATCAATACTGTAAAGAAATGTATGAAATACAATACAAAAATTTTCCCATAAACAGTGCTTTTTTAACATGGTATCAGAGCACCATTCGATCCAGTAAACGCGATCGATGTGTGTTCTTGTCTGGCTCAGACAGTTCTTCCTCATTGCCAGTATACCGTTCTCATACCAAGTATCAGTTACCTTGTTCTTACCTTTTTGGCTCAGAGATATACTCATCATAGCCATATATCGTTTTCCAACCAAAAGTACCAAATACCAAGTGTGATTATTGCACAGATCAACCCTAACCTGCAAAACACAAGCCAGTATGTTAAAAACTACAGAAAATACCCCAGAAACCTCACAACCAGCCCTTACATTCCCAGAAGGATTCGGCCTCAACGAATAGTTTGCATTGTTCTTACAAAGCCGGATCAATCCAAGCCCCACATTGACCAATATGGACAATCTGGTCATAAAAGTAAAATTGAACAGTAACAATTACCCATTATGGTGCAATTTGATGAAAAGAGCATTGTTGGGGAGAGGGATGAGTGCCCACATCACTGGCGCTTCTCAAATCCCTGGCCCTACAGAACCTGCGTACGCCAAATGGGAGCAAGAAGACCAATTGGTCTTTACCTGGATAATAGACAACGTCGAAGATAGCTTGGTAAGCAACGCATCTCAGTACCCAACAGCCATAGCCTTATGGGATGGTCTAGCCATCACCTATGGCTCAGGAAGTGATAATATACAGATATTCGATCTACACTGCCAAGCCAATTCCATCGGACATGGAGATCAACCCCTGAACGAGTGTTGGTGGAGGTTGCAAGATTTGTGGATGTTAATAGACATAAGGGAACAAACCCAATGGACTACAAAAAAGACATGAATACCTTCAACAACGGGTGCAGGAGCACCGTTTGTATCGGTTACTCACTGCTGTGAGTGACAAGTATGCATCACTCAAGAGAAAACTACTCAAAAGAGACCTTCTTCCATCGGCTGAGATGGCTTACAACGAAATCCGGAGGTCTGATGTCTGGGTCGAGTATTTTTGGAACAAGCTCCCTCGGTATTTACATCACAGGGAGTGAGGCAGGGTCTGGCTGCCAAAGGACCAGTTAGACGAGGCAGAGGAGGGATAGAGAAGAACAACCGTCAATCTCAGGGACAAGGGACTACAGAAGGAAGAGAAAATCCTTCTGTTGGGAAAAAGTGTTTGAATGATTTATAAATACATGATTTAAATAGTACGAGTCTACGAAATGCATGACAAAAATATTACTTGACATGTTTTTGTGAAATACATGCCTCATATGCTTTATATATATTGTTGTTGTACTAACAAGCCATGAAGCATTAAAGCTTACATCATATGGCAAACATTTGTTGTCCTTGAACTATTTTCAGGTGCCACCATTAATGAACTAAACTAGTTCATTAAGTAAAGTACTTAAGTTAATGAACTAACTAGTTCATTAAATGGAGATATATTTGAAGAAGGCTTGATGAAAACAAATTAAAAAATGGGAAGTCTCCTTATTCTTTCAAGATACACGCCTACATATATATATATATATATATATGTATGTATGTTCAGATTTTTTGAAAAAGGCACAATACACATATATTCTGACGTACTACCGACACATTACATATATTACAAACGTACGTCAACGTCACACCACTATATACACATCATATTTATGAGTATATTCAGGTCTTGTATCATGTGATATAGGTCATGGTGATGACAAAATTATAACAACGCGTTACAAGGTCATAAACCGAAAAGTGTCGTATCGGGTGACTAGCGAAACTTCACCGAAGTGTCACATACTTTCCATATAAAGATGGCCAGCCCATATACTTTAAAAATAACCAAAAATTTCATGGCTCACATTTTCAAATCAGCCGTGAAATCATTCCATGTTGGCACACACAAATCACCCACAATTTAGGCCAAATTGTGGAGATTTCAAATTCAAAGTTTTAAGGCACATGAGGCGCCTCTTTAAGTCAGCCATTAGAGCTGAATATCTAATTTATTTTATGTATATTATGTGTGACATAATATATATAACATGTGCAAAAAGTTTGAATTTAATCGGAGAAAAATCGCGTAATAGACGAAAGTCGAAAATTCGGTTTTCTACGAATATAACACATGGAACATTTTTGGCATCACTTTTAACATATATCTAGACACTTTTTACAGATTCAAGACATGTTCAAGTGTTCTAGAAAATTGAAATAAGGGCTGATTAAAATTTACCATATATGTGTAATTATTGTGCATTATTTGACAAAGTTTACCAAAATGAAATTCAGCATATGTACAAGTCCTCTTACACGCCATTTACAGTCTTGATGGAGTCTATGTAGAGCTTGGTTGGTATTTTAATTGGTAAAGAATATGCCACACAAGATTGGTGACATAGAAGAGAGCACCACACAAGAAAAGTATTCAAAAGAGACACATGCTGAAAATTTTCAGCACATGTCTCTTAAGGTAGCGTTTTTTGAGCTTCAATTGACTTAATTTGCATCCCAAAATTGAAGGGATTGAATGGTGATTGTTTGGAAACATTTTGAATTCTTTTGGCACAAGTTCTATGAGAAATTTTCAGATTTTACAGCTCATTTAAATGATGACAAGTTGGACCAATCATCAAATGTCAAGTAAGCAGGGTCAACTAATCCCTCCAATCATGGTGTGCTAAGTAATCAAGATGGTGTCATTTCTACACAAGGCAATCTTCCAAGGACATTAAAGATAATTCTCAAGAAAGGGTAGAAGCCCTAGGGGGCAACCACTTTAGCTTAAAAGGAAGAGAAGTAGTGCAAACAAAAGCAAGACAACTCTCATATTCCCTCAAGTGCAAAAGGGTCTTCTACTTTCTTCTTCTTCCTTTCTTTCTTCTTATTCCTCTCTCAAGCCTATTGTTCATGCATTCAAAATATTGTATAGGCTTTGATTATACCACACATACTCATACATTGTTGTAAAAGATTGATCAAGGTGTGATCAAACCTTCATTCGTTCGGTGGTGGTGTCTGTGATCCGTTTGCTTGTTTGTTTCGATTGTAAAAGGATGGAGCTGGTGTGTAACTCCAGAAACCCTTGTGATAAGGTATTTTTTATGTTTAGTGATAACCGAGGAAGGTGTCCTTGAAGACTGTAGTAGGTTGATTTAACCAAACCAGTATAAAATCATTGGTGTCTTTACTTTACTGCACTTTACTTTCAGTTTCCAGCATTTTGTATCATTTTCATTGCAACAGTAAAAATAGCAAACGATTTTCAAAAATCACAAAAATTTTCAGAAACATAGCCACACGTTCTAGATTTCATTTGGCACAAGTTTCAACTCATTTGGATAAGTATAAGTCAATCAAACTTGAATAGTTCTGAGACTAGTGCAATCTGATTTTCAGAGTTGCAAAGGTTGAGAACATCAACGTGATTGATATACTTCCCAAAGGAATTATTGAAAACTGTTTCAACCCATTGAAATACATATATTGACGGTCTTGTCATTAAATTTTCAGACCATTTGGAGCCGCCAATCAATTGGAATAAAATGTTCAAATCGGAGTACTGTTTCTGGCAGATTTGCGTAATCTGACCAAAAACGTATTTTCAAAAGAGTTAGGAGTTGAATTTTAATTTGAAATTTTTATGAGATACTTAGAACATCTGAGAGTAGAATCTCACTAAATTTCATTTGGAGGTCTGTAACTAGGTCTTTAAATCATTTCAAATCAGAATATGAAAACAGAAACTATTTTCAGAAGTGAGATTTTTGGTTAAAAAGTTTTTAAAAAAAATTTACACACTCACTATTCAACCCCCCCTTCTAGTGGTGCTATACAGGTCCTACACCTTCATCTCGGTCAGGCACACCATCATCCCAAGAAGACAAATCAAATCTGGTATGTACTCATTGCGGACAAAGGAGACATACGGTCGAATAATGCTTCAAGATCCATGGATTCCTTGAATGGTGGGAAGCACATAAGACCTCACTGAAGCAATAAGAGAAGGGAAAGCCAGAGTAGCAAGAGCAGGAGGAGGCCAGAGCAGCGATGGCTGCAATTTGGAGGAAGGAACTAGAAAATCGAAGAGGACCAGAAGGTCCTAGAAACCGAAGACACGGCAGGTAGAAGGGGGTAGGGTTAAACCCTATTCCCCTTGCCAATTTAAATACCCTTCAATATTTCCCAGATACCCCTGTAAGTCTAATGTTGTTAAGTTGAATCCCACAGTTTCATCAATTGTTAATTTAGCCCCCCTGAACACTGATATTACAACTCCAGTCCCCGAAATTCCTTCAGCGCTTCAGTCAAGGCCAGAATTTTCTGAAAATTCTCCCGCAGTCCCTGAAAATTCCCCAAACGTACACCTAGGTCCTAATGTTGTTCCCTCTTTCCAAATTGGCCCTAAACTCATCATTCAACATCCTATACATATAATACCAATTCCAACCCTCAAAACTCAAAAAACTCTCAGTGGATTTTTGACTGTGGTGCCACGGACACCATGATATATGACCCAGCTGATTTTGTATCCTTTACCCCTCCGACAAAAACAACCATTGAAACAGCAAATGGTTAGCTTGTACCAGTATCAGAGGGAGGGACTATACATATTAGCCCCACCATTACACTGTCAAATTGCCTCTATGTTCCTACATTGTCTAATAAATTGTTATCTATTAGTCAACTCACCAAGACCTTATACTGCATCGTACTCATGTATCCTACGTTTTTCTTGCTGCAGGACATTCATACGAAAGAAATTATTGGACGTGATACTGAGAGAGATGACATGTATTATGTTGACTCAGTGGCACGACAGGGCCGGTCCAATCTTGCCACCGGTACGGTCTCCCGACAACTGTGGTTGTGGCATCGGCGGTTAAGGCATGCCTCTTTTCCTTACCTTAAACAGTTATTTCCTGCTTTGTTTCATTCCACTTTATCTCATCCTACATGTCATACTTGCCTTCGAGCCAAACAAACTCAGGTGACATATCGCTCAAGTAATACACGTGTTAGTGCTGTCTTTGATGTAGTTCACTCAGATGTGTGGGACCCTTCTCCCGTTACTACCCCTTAGGAATTTTAGTATTTTGTGATATTTGTCGATGATTACTCCCGCATGACTTGGATTTACCTTCTTAAACACAAGGCTGATGTCAGTACACGTTTCTTAGAATTTTACAAAATGATTTAACACCAGTTCAATAAATTAATAAAAATACTCCGTTCCGATAATGGTGGTGAATACCTTGATAGGGGGCTCGGACAATTCTTCCATACTAATGGTCTCATACACCAAAATTCATGTTCTAGAACCCCGAACAAAATGGCGTTGTTAAACGAAAAAACCGTACTCTGCTAGAAATGACACGTGCTATGATGTTTGAGACGCATGTTCCACCGAGTTTTTGGCCCGAGGTTGTCGTCACCGCTGCATACCTAATGAATCGTTTCCCTACTATGATCCTTCACAATAAAACCCCTCTTCAGACAGTCTCATCTCAAACTTCACTCCTGTCCATACAAACCCTACCACCCAGAGTTTTTGGTTGCACTGTCTACACTCACATCCCTAGAACATAACGACATAAACTTGAACCATATGCCGAAAAATGTGTCTTTGTTGGGTATACTACAACCCAAAAGGGCTATCCCTTGTACAAACCCACAACTAGAAAGATCCTTGTCACCATGAATCGTGTCTTTGTCGAGACCGAGTACTATTATGGAACCCATACTAGGGAACAGGTGGAGCCTTTAACCAATGATTCCCAAGCATGGCTTCTGGGATTGATCGAATCAACAGGGCAAGTAGGTGGTGCTGACCGTAGTGCTCCAACAACAGACGTAAAGATCATCAATCCAGTACCAGACAATAATCCTTCTATGAATGACCCACAACAAGTAAACGGTAACACGACTGATCCTCCTGAATTATTCTTACCTGATCCCAAAAGTTCCCCTGAATTACCTCCATCAGAAACATTCCAGGATTATCCCTTGTTGAATGATAATGAAAGTGTGGAAGACAGCTCTAACCGTGTTTTGCAGGAATAAGTACGCACTCTGCCACCAAGAGTAAACCGAGGAATCCCACCAAACAGATACTCACCTATCAAGGTTGCAAAGTCCTCAAAGTACCCACTCAATCTGGACAGGGGGAGTGTCTCTGAAAGAGCGAAAGGCATGTTTACCTCATTATGTTCAGAAACAGTGCCAAGAAATGTTGATGATACGGCAAGTCTACCAGAATGGAAGGCTGCAATGATAACTGAGATGGATGCTCTACAGAAAAACAACACTTGGGAGAAGTGCCCATTACCTCTGAAAGAAAGTCGTCGGGTGTAAATGGGTATTCACAATAAAATATAAAGCAGGCAGGAGTATCAAGCGACGTAAGGCAAGACTTGTGGTGAAAGGATATACACAGACTTACGGTATTGATTACTCTAAAACATTTTCTCCAGTATCCAGAATCGATACAATCAAAGTCTTACTGTCTGTTGCAGCTACAGAAAATTGGCCACTTCAACAATTCGAAGTTAAAAGTGTGTTTTTACATTGAGACCTTTCTGAAGAGGTATACATGTAGGATCTGTAAGGCACCACTAGAAGGAGGGGTTGAATAGTGGGTGCGGAAAATGTGGTTTTTAAAATAGTTTTAAACCAAAAACCCAACTTCTGAAAACAGTTTCTGTTTTTAGGACCAGTTTTAAAACGTTTTTAAAACTAGGTTGTAGGCCTTCAAAAATTCTGAAATTTTGAGAGAACTTAGCCTCAGATGTTATGAGTGTCTCCTAAACATTTTAGATTTAAATTCAACCTCTAACCTCTTGAAAATTCGTTGGTGGTCAGATTGCACAAATCTGCCAGAACTGGTAGTCTGTTTTGAAAAACTAATTCCTATTTGTCCTTAACTCCAAATGCTCTGAAAATTTAAAGACTAACCCCTTATAAGCTGTATTTAAATGACTTGAAACAGTTTTGAAAAATTCTTTCGGAAAGTTAGTCAAATACGATCAAAGTCTCAACCTTTGCAAGCCTGAAAATCATACTGCACTAGTCTCAGAACTTTGGATGTTTGAATGACTTATACTTGTCCAAAAGGGTTGAAACCTGCGCCAAAAGAACCGTAAGACATGTGGCTTTGTTTTCTGAAAGTTTCGTAATTTTCGAAATTCGTTTATTATTTTTACGAACATAATCAAAAATGATAAACAGTGCTGAAACAGAAAGTAAGTGCTGAAAGTAAATGACACCAAGAATTTTATACTGGTTCGGTTATCAACAACCTACTCCAGTCTTCGAGGACACCTTCCTCGGTTCACACTAATCACACAACACAAAATACACCTTACCACAGGGTTGATGGAGTTACACACCAACTCCAACCCTTTACAAACCTTGTATGTTGAATACAATGCACACGAACACCACCACCTTGCAAGTCTAAGATTGATCACACCTTGATCAATCTTTTACAACAATGAAAAGAATATGTGGTGGTCTAAGAAAAGCCTATTCAAATATATGAAGATAAGTACAATAGGCTTTTAGAGAGAAGAAAGAAAGAAAGTGTAGAAGAAGATATTAAATACTCCTTTTGCACTTTTGAATTTTTGTGATGCTTGTCTTGCTTTTGTTTTGCTTTCTTCTCTTCTTTTTATCATTGTTGGCCGTCCCCCTCTTGGGTCCTTCTCCTCTTGAAAATTATCTTCTAAGTCCTTGGGAGAATATGTTGCATCATTGTGACATGTTCTTGCTTACTTGGCACCTCCTCATTGGATGATCATTTAACTCTTGCTTACTTGGCACTCATTGATTGGTTGAATGTTGTCATCACTTAATGACTAGGAAAATCTGAGAATTCCACTAAAAACATGTGCCAAAATCACCACAAAATAGTTTCCATAATTCACAAGACTATCACATATATTAAGCAAGACAATTTTCTCCAAAAAGCCTTAAGAAAATCGGCCATAATGACAAATGCACATGCTGAAATTTCAGCATGTGTTACATACACTTTTTGTTCAAAATATTTCCTATTTAGCATTGTTTTAATTCAAGAAATCCATGTCCATTTAGTACAAGACATCTTCCTCAATTTTTGAATAAAACTTTATCATCTATAAGGCCTAAAAATCGGCCAAGATGCATTGCACACATGCTGAAATTTTCAGCATGCGTGACATTCAAATATCACTTTCTTTATTCCATAAAATATTTAAAACACTTCCAAATTGTCTTCTAATTAATCCACCTTAATCAAGACACAAAATATGAGCCATAATGATGTAAAATTCGGCCAGCACTTTAGTGCAAATGCTGAATTTTCAGCATGTGTCACAATTGTGACAAAATTTGAAATATTACCTTTTGTAATTCCTTTCTTTAAGTCACCAATATTGTATGCTTTATTCTTGACCAATCAATACGCCAACAAGGCTCCATATCAGCTGATATAGGCGTGTGCTGAATTTTATTTTTGCAAACTTTTGTAAAATAGTGCACATTTAATAATACACACATGGTATATTTCAATCAGCCCTTAATTAAATTTTCTAGAACACTTTGAGAAGTATGACATATGTAAAAAGTGTCTAGATACATGTGGTATGATGTGCCAAAAACGTTCCATGTGTCGTGTACGTAGAAAACCGAATTTTCGACGTTTATCGATTACCCGATTTTTCTATAATTAAATTCCAATTTTTTGCACATGTTATATATATTATGTTACACATAATATACATAAATTAAACTTTAATATTCAGAACTTAGGCTGATCTTAAAGTGGCGCCTAAACCATGTGACAAAATTGGAATTGGAATCTCCACAATTTGGCCTTAGTGTGGGGTGATTTGTGTGTACCAACGTGGAATGATTTTATGGCTTCACATACCATGTAAGCCACGAAATTTGTGGCTAATTTTGAAGTGTAGGGGCTGACCATCTAATTATGGCAAGTACGTGACACGTTGGCGAAGTTTCGGTATTCGCCCGATACGACAATTTTCGGTTTAGAACCTTTTAACGTGTTGTATTTAATTTGTCATCACCATGAATTATATCATATGATATAAGACCTGAATATACTCATAAATATGAGTTAAATATAGTGGTGTGACGTTAATGTACGTACGTAAAATATATAACGTGTCGGTAGTACGTTGGAATAAATGTGTACGTACCTTTTTCAAAAAATTTGAAAATATGTATATATATATATATATATATATATCTGTGTGTGTGTGTGTGTGTGTGTGTGTGTGTGTGTGTGTGTATAGGCATGCCATAAGTGTGGGGAGGAGAGTGGAAGACTTTTCTTTCTTCACCTTGTTGCCTTTGTGTCTTGTCCAAATATTGTTTCCTTTAATGAACTACTTAGTTTAATTGACTAAGTACTTCACTTAATGAACTAGTTTAGTTCTTTAATTATGGCACCTGAAAATAGTTCAAACACAACAAATGTTTGTCATTTGATGTAAGCTTTAAAGCTTCATAGCTCGTTAGTACGGAAACAATATATATGAACTATATAAGGCAACTTTCATGCAACAAATGCATTTCTTTGTAACTCGTTATTTAAATCATGCATTTTGAAATCACTTTCTTTGTAACACGTTATTTAAATCATGCATTTTGAAATCACTCAAATCTCTTTTTCTCAACAATACATGGAACCTCCACCAGGATCCTCATCGGACTTTGGTAACAGGGAAGTATGCAGGTTACATAAGGCACTATACAGGCTTAAGCAATCTCCTCGTCCTGGTTCGGAAGATTCACCACCGTAATGAAACAAGACGGATATCAACAAAGCAACGCTGATCACACTCTGTTCTTCAAGAAAAGAGGGGGTCTCATAACATGCTTAATAATCTATGTGGACGACATGATCATCACTGGTAGTGACACAGATGAAATTACTAAACTCAGGGAGTACCTATTCACAAAGTTTGAGATGAAAGACTTGGGAGGATTGAAGTATTTCTTAGGAATCGAGGTATTGAGATCATCATCTGGTATCTATATATCTCAAAGGAAGTACATTTTGGACCTGTTAGCCGAAGTTGGGATGATAGACTGCAATCCGGCCGCCACACCGATGATAGTAAACCATAAACTTGATACAAGAAAAGGAGCTCCTAGTTCCAACAAAGAACAATACCAGAAGCTGGTGGGAAAGCTGATCTATCTAGCCATACATAACCCGATATTTCCTACCCTGTTAGTGTTGTCAGTCAATTCATGCATAGCCCTCAGAAACACCATTTTGATGCTGTCATTTGGATTATTCGATATTTGAAAGGTACCCCAGGACGAGGATTAATGTTTAAAAACCATGGACATCTAAACATAAAAGCATACACTGATGCTGATTGGGCCGGGAATCAGAGTGATCAAAGATCGACGTCAGGATACTTTACACTAGTTGGGGGAATCGTTGTAACTTGGAAAAGTAAAAAAACAGAAGGTCGTCTCGTTATCAAGTGCCGAAGCCGAATTCAGAGGGATAGTTAAAGGCATAACTGAGGTTCTGTGGCTACATAAGTTAATGACTGAACTTGGGTTTCAAGTACAACATCCTATCAAGTTGAATTGCGATAACAAGGCGTCTATCAATATCTTTACAAACCCGGTTCAGCATGATCGTACCAAATACGTAGAGGTTGGTCGTCACTTCATCAAGGAGAAGCTCGAGTGTGGGCTTATTGAGCTACCATTTGTCCGCTCCGAGGACCAGCTAGCCGATATATTGACCAATGCAGTAAGTGCTCAAGTATTTGAAGATTCGCTGTCCAAGTTGAACATCGGGGATCCTACTGTTCAACTTGAAGGGGAGTGTTAGAAAGTTACCATAAACAAAAGATTATATCAATCAGCAGTGATTAAGGAATCAGAAATAATTAAGATTGAACTGAATTAGGGATTTGTTTATGACTTGATTTTGATTGGACTTCTTACCTTGTATAGGAGAATATACTTGTATATATGAGGATCAATACTGTAAAGAAATGTATGAAATACAATACAAAAATTTTCCCATAAACAATGCGTTTTTTAACAATAGTCCGCACTATTTTGGAGCACACTCTGGCAAAGGATAGGTGCTGATCTACTGACAAAAGCTCTGGGCATAAGAAGTAGAATGCTTACAATCTGTTGGTGTTGTCATTTGTGAAGAAATGGCTACCTTGGTATGCATGCTCTTCTTTCTAATCTCCCACCAGTTCGTCTCGAGACCTCCAATCCTACTCATACATTTTAGTGGCTTACCTATTCCATGAACATCCATCATTTTCAATAGAAAAAACAAAACGTGTGTTCAGTCAGTAGCTCCCTGTATGCCATAACTTGAGCCACTTCAGCGTCAGATCCTGTACAAATCCCTGGTTTTGCTCCGGTTAGATTAATAATGACTAGTTACCTGTTTAGCTCGGACATATATACAGTTAAAAAAGACCTGAGCTACTATAATTGTACATGTAAAAGCTTAAGTGTGGCAATAGATTCTTTTCAAAAGTAAAATAGTATATGTGACCAATTCTTAAATGATTGTTTGGTTATTTATATAGAAATAGATATCTCTTCAAAAGTGAAAAAATAACGATATTTCGAAACGTTTTCGGAAAATTAAGCCTCCACGAAGACTTGTAATTCTATTTAAATTTATAATAGTTTAGATGTACTTTGAAGTTTGTAGATATTTTAGATATTATCATTTTGCAGTAGAATATTTATAAAAAAATCAGTTTTATATATATTTCTTTAAAACTTTTTGTCTCTGTAAGCTGTGCAGATCTTTCTACGTCCACCATTCATTTGAAAATTGTGGTTCAGACGCGGAAAGTTCCCAGGCTTACTTTTCTACATCTGGCAAGTGGAGAAAGATGAATGGAATTAGTATTGTTTTCATGAACTAAAACGTTGCTGTCCTTGTTTCAGATGAATTGAAAAAGAAAAAACCTATAGACTACCTTTTATTGGGCAAAACACTCGGAACATCTAAGAAGACGTTTGGTTGGTGGTTTTTGAAAATATTGTTTTACATCGGACAATTTGAAATAAAATATATATGTTATATTATGATGAGCTACCACCACCTATTGTTTTAAGATTATGAATGGATATGAGTCTCACCTCATGTAAACCTAAGTTTCAACATGGTATCAGAGCAAACGACACTTTAACTTTTCCGGGTTTAAAATGTGGCTCACAACTTGCCTGACACATGATTGTCCATTTATTGTCTTCGCTCAACCAAGTCCAGATGTTCATGTCTGTCTTGTGTATGTCAAGTCACGTTGTCACGTGAGGTCGGGTATTGAAAATATTGTTTAACATCAAACACTTTAAGATAAAATACATAGGTTATTGTAGGAGAGAAACAACAAGTAGGATACAACACCTACAAGGATCAACTTCAAGACAACCAACCAAAATGCTCAACCCAATTCACCACAATTGATTCACCAAGCAAAGATCAATCACACATCAAAACCTCAAGCAAATTATCCAAGATAAAGCTTCAAACAACACAAGAGATTTATACGTGGAAAAACCCCTTCAATGTGAAGGATAAAAAAACCACGGGACTTGTAAGAAGTCCACCCTTCTTCTTCTCTTATTATGAAAATTGAGGGTAAAAACACCCAAATCAGTCTACAAGGATGTTACAGCCCACCAACAACAACATACATAAGAGACAACAATTGAGGGAGAATAAAACTGCAGAAATTCACCCAAAAACGCAGCTGACACCAGCAGCGATTAAAAACGATCCAGAGCTCGGATTAAAATTCTGAATGGTCAGAATGTAGCCCTGTGTGTTCCGAAGATGCTGTCCAAATTTCAGCTAAATCCAACGGTTGGATCTCCGGCGATAGTCAAAGAAGCGGAGGCTGTCCACAAAAATTCTGCACTTCGAAAATTCTCTCCCCCTCTCCAACTTTTCCACTCTCAGATGTTGTACAGTACTTCATACGAATTTTAGCCAGCAAAAATTGCCTTATAGGGCTTCTAAGAGAAAAACTCCTAAATGCCCAAACCATTTGGGTCTCACAAAATAAATGATTGGTTTATCACTTACAAAATGTCCAATAACAAATGGACTGGACTAATGCCCCAACAATCTCCCCCTCCAGTCCAATTTGGGAAGATCATATGTAAAGCTCATCAAAAGGACATACCTGCAAGCTTGGAACAAAACTCAAGCTTGCTTCCAGGAACTACCTTTGTCAATATATCAGCACCATTCTTATTGGTGTGAATCTTCTTCAACTTCATTAGTTGCTCTTCAATGACATCACGCAACCAATGATACCTTACATCAATATGCTTTGTGCGGGCATGATACATGCTGTTTTTGCTCAAATCCATAGCACTTTGACTATCACAAAACACAACATACTCCGTTTGCTTCAAACCCAACTCTTGAAAGAAACGTTTCAACCAAAGCATTTCTTTGCATGCTTCCACAGCTGCTATATACTCTGTCTCGGTAGTAGACAATGCTACACACTTCTGTAGCTTGGATTGCCATGAAATGGCTCCCCCTGCAAATTTGAACAAGTAACCCGAGGTAGACCTTCTGTTATCAATATCACCAGCCATGTCAGCATCTGTAAATCCCTCAAGAATAGGCTCACCACCTCCAAAACACAAACTCAATTTTGAGGTGCCATGCAAATATCTCAAGATATACCTTACAGCTTTCCAGTGAACCTTGCCAGGATTAGCCAAGAATCGGCTAACTAATCCAACAGCATGTGCTATATCTGGTCTTTTACACACCATGGCATACATCAATGAACCAACAGCAGAGGAGTAAGGAACATGTGACATACTTTCCTTTTCTTTCTCGGTAGTAGGACAACACCGCTTGCTCAACTTGAAATGACCTGCAAGTGGTGTATTAACTAGCTTGACATTCTTCATATTGAACCTTTCAAGCACCCGTTCAATATACTTCTTTTGTGACAACCAAAGCTTACTAGCTTTTCTATCACGAACAATTTCAATGCCAAGAATTTGCTTTGCAGGACCCAAATCTTTCATATCAAAGGACTTTGACAAATCCTCTTTCAACCTGCGAATCATCTCAACATCTTGTCCCACTATCAGCATATCGTCAACATACAAGCAAAGGATAATGAAGTTACCTTCAGAGAATTTTCTAAAATAAACACAAGGATCTGCAGAAGTCCGCTTGTATCCATTAGTACTCATAAAGGAATCAAACTTACGGTACCATTGCCTTGGTGCCTGCTTGAGTCCATAGAGACTCTTTTTCAACTTGCAAACAAAATTCTCCTTACCTTTGACTTCAAATCCTTCTGGCTGCTCCATGTAAATCTCCTCATTCAAATCGCCATGTAAAAAAAGCAGTTTTTACATCAAGTTGTTCAAGTTCAAGATCAAAACTGACAGCTAGTCCCAAAATTATATGAATGGAAGTCATCTTCACCACTGGTGCAAAGATCTCATCAAAGTCGATGCCTTTCTTCTGGTGTCATCCCTTCACCACTAGTCTTGGCTTCCGTCTCACTAGCTTGTGGCCATCTTTCTTGTTCTTAAACAACCACCTGTTCTTCAAGACTTTCTTCCCTGTTGGACGCTTCACCAAGTCATAGGTTTCATTCTTCTTCAAAGAATCCATCTCCTCTTGTATAGCCTTAAACCAATGGTCTTTGTCTGGATGTGACAACACCTCTTGAAGGCTCTCAGGCTCCCCCTCATCTGTGATTAGGATATACTCTGAACTAGGATAAAGTCTTGAAGGTTGTCGAACTCGGGTTGACTTTCTAACTGTTTGCTCTTCCACCTGTGGGCTGAATTGCTTCCCCTGATTAGAAGACTCTCCATGTTCAACATCTACATCTTCATTTTCAGGTTGTGGTACAACAACTTCTGATTGTACCTCTTCAACATGGTCATGTTCATGAATGGTGTCATGACCATCCTCGGGAGCATCACCTGTGTATTGATCATCTGGAACAGAAATAGGAGACATATCAATCGCATCATGAGAGAAATCAGTAGAATAAGTCTTACCAACACCTAAGAGATGAAAACCCATATCGTGCTCATAAAAGACAACATCTCTACTCCTCACAACTTTTTGCTTTGCTGGATCATAAAGTCTGTAACCAAACTCTTCATCGCCATATCCAACAAACACACAAGGAGAAGTCTTGAAATCAAGCTTCAATCTCTGTTTCTTCGGTACATGCATGAAAGCCTTGCATCCAAACACCTTCAAATGAGAATAAGAGGGATCTTTCTCGAACCAAACCCTCTCAGGAATCTCAAACTCCAAAGGAACTGATGGTGCTCTATTTATCAAGTACACAGCGGTTCCAACTGCTTCTCCCCAAAACGACTTAGGAAGATTAGACATCCTAAGCATACATCTCACTTTTTCAACAATAGTTCTGTTCATCCTCTCGGCAACACCATTGTGTTGTGGGGCACCAGGTTCTGTTCTTTCATGCCGAATGCCATATCTTGAGCAATATGCTTTAAACTCATTTGAAGTGTATTCACCTCCATTATCAGTTCGGAGACGCTTCAATTTGCAATCTGACTCCCTTTCTACCATGGCATGAAACTTCTGAAAGATACCAAACACTTCACTTTGGTTCTTCATCATATAAACCCAAGTTCTCCGAGTAGAATCATCAATAAAAGTAACAAAGTATTTGTTACCACCAAGTGATTCCACCTCTATGGGACCACACACATCAGAGTAAACCAACTCAAGCTTCACTTTCTTTCTTGTGGATCTCCTCGGAAAAGAAACTTTATGTTGCTTTCCTGCTAAACAATGATCACAAGGCTCAAGAGAGATGGTAACATCAGCAGGAATAAGAGACTTACCAGCCAACAACTTTATACCCTTCTCACTGACATGTCCCAATCTTCGGTGCCATAAGTTAGATGAAGTTTTCTCTTCAACAGCATTCAACTCACTAGTACACACTTTCAAGTGTGTCTTATACAAGGTGCAGCAGAGTTTGCCACGAGCAACAGTCAAGGAACCCTTAGACAATTTCTATTTACCCTCACCAAAAGTGTGCTTGTAAACTTTTTGATCAAGTACATTAGCAGACAATAAATTGAGGCGTAAATCTGGAATGTGGCGAACATCTCTCAATGTCAAATAGCACCCAACACTGGTTTGTACTCGAATATCTCCAATTCCAACAATACTAGCTGAACTCCGGTTTCCCATCTTCACACTACCAAAATCTCCAGCTCGGTAGTCAATAAAGTACTCCTTAACAGGAACACAATGATAAGAAGCCCTAGTATCAACAAGCCATTCAGAACTGAAATTGTCAACATGACAACAATCCCCAGTAGTACAAATCAAAGAAACAGAATCATCTGAAGTAGAAGCTGTCGCAGCTGTATTCTTGTCCTCACCCTCTTTGTAATGATCATTTTTCTTCTGTCGCTGATCTCTTTTCAATTTATAGCAAAATTTTTGAATATGTCCAGGCTTGCTACAATAGTGACATATCGTGGGTTCTCTCCCATCCTTGGACTTGGACCTGTACTTTGACTTGCCACGCCCCTTGGGATATCTACTCTTGCTTCTTCCTCTATTCTCTACCATATTGCCTGTGAAATATCAACACCCATCTCCTTTCTTCTAAGCTCTTCATTGAACATGCTCTCTTTAATGGCATCCAATGAAAGCGTACCATCTGGAGCTGAGTTGCTGATGGACACAACCAAGGTTTCCCAACTGTCCGGCAGAGAACTCAATAGGAATAAAGCCTGCAACTCATCATCAAGAACAACCTTCATCACAGTTAACTTGTTAATGATATCTTGAAAGTCACTTAGATGCTCAGAAACTGACTTCCCTGGCTTCAACTTGAGATTAACAAGTCTCTTAATCAATGAGGCCTTGTTGTGAGCAGTCTTTCTTTCATAAAGACCCTCCAATTTTCTCCACAACTCAAGTGGCTCATTCTCTTGGGACACATGATTGAATATACTGATGTCAATCCACTGTCTAATTGTTCCCAAGGTCTTTCTCTTTAGCTTTTCCCATTCTTTATCCGACATCTTCTCGGGTTTAGTGGGCGTGTCATCTTTTTTGGTTTTATTCACATCAATTGGGTCAAACAAATCTTTACAGTATAGCAAATCTTCCATCATCGGACGCCAAATGGAATAATTGGTTGATGTCAATTTAACCATAGAATGATTTCCAGATTCCATATCTACGGTTTAACCAAACTCTCTGATACCAGTTGTAGGGGAGAAACAACAAGTAGGATACAACACCTACAAGGATCAACTTCAAGACAACCAACCAAAATGCTCAACCCAATTCACCACAATTGATTCACCAAGCAAAGATCAATCACACATCAAAACCTCAAGCAAATTATCCAAGATAAAGCTTCAAACAACACAAGAGATTTATACGTGGAAAAACCCCTTCAATGTGAAGGATAAAAAAACCACGGGACTTGTAAGAAGTCCATCCTTCTTCTTCTCTTATTATGAAAATTGAGGGTAAAAATACCCAAATCAGTCTACAAGGATGTTACAGCCCACCAACAACAACATACATAAGAGACAACAATTGAGAGAGAATAAAACTGTAGAAATTCACCCAAAAACGCAGCTGACACCAGCAGCGATTAAAAACGATCCAGAGCTCGGATTGAAATTATGAACGGTCAGAATGTAGCCCTGTGTGTTTCGAAGATGCTGTCCAAATTTCAGCTAAATCCAACGGTTGGATCTCCGGCGATAATCAAAGAAGCGGAGGCTGCCCAGAAAAATTCTGCACTTCGAAAATTCTCTCCCCCTCTCTCACTTTTCCACTCTCAGATGTTGTACAGTACTTCATACGAATTTTAGCCAGCAAAAATTGTCTTATAGGGCTTCTAAGAGAAAAACTCCCAAATGCCCAAACCATTTGGGTCTCACAAAATAAGTGATTGGTTTATCACTTACAAAATGTCCAATAACAAATGGACTGAACTAATGCCCCAACAGTTATATGATGATGAGTACCAAAGGTTTTCATCTTCTTCGAATAGAAAAAGCCTTGACAAGTAGACGTTGACACAATCTCTTTAACAAAATTACGTGGTCAACTACACAACCAGAGTTTCCTGGAAACAATGGGGGGAAAAGTACCACACGCGAATAGAAAATTCCCACCTTGTTGCTGCTACAAATTTACTTTCGTCTGTCTCAAATGTTGCCCTTAACTGACAAATCATTACCTGATTTTTCGTATCCTTTCCCTCTGCAACTTTCAGACTTCCACAAGTTCTCACGCTGTAAGTTTATATTTTTTATTCATTAATCTGTAAATCTCTGCTTCATACATTAAAACTTATGTTGCTAGCTAAATAGTAATCTTTATCTCTCTCTTTTTTGCCCTCTTTTTTTGTTTCTTCTTTTGATCCAACTAGTACACAATTTGAGTACCAATAATCTTCATAGGTTGTATATGTTAGAAAAATGGATACAAAACAAAAGTAAAAGTAGTAAATTTGATGGTTTGAGGCGTGTACAAATACTATCCGTAAGGAATATTTGCCCCCACTAGTTGTTGCAGGATTGTAGACGAATTTCCTCCTAGGATACTACAGCCAACAAGTTTCAATCATCATCAATAAGGAATGAAACCAAATGAACTTTCAAATTGAGAGTGGTTTTGTGTAGGAAGAAAAACTTTGAATGCTAGAATAAGCTTGTGATCAAGATATCTTGAAATGTGTTGCAATAACCTTTTTATAGACTCTTGAACTTCATTTCAGACGTTTATAACCGTTGCATGGTGATTGAATATGTCCCTTGGTGCATAAGTTGCAATTCTAGATGAAAAGTCACTACTGTTGACACATCGATCAACCGATGTCATTGATCGATGTCTCACAGTAAGCTCCAAGGTTTTAACTAGACTACTTCGATCAATCAGCTCCAAGGTTTTAACTAGACTACTTCGATCAATCTATGTATCGATGGAAGTACACATCGATCGATCTATGTTGGACAGAGAGTTTTAACTTTACACCCAGGGTACATCGATCGATTGAAGTGATCGGTCTATGTGACATCGATCGATCGATGTGATCGATCTATGTCCAACAGAATACTCAACTTTATTTTCAAGCCACATGGATCGATCCATGTCATAAGCCAAGCTATTCTTGCTTATTTAAACACCAAGCTATCTTCATTCTTCATCCCATTGCCTTTGCAAACTATTATTACAGTATATTCATGCTAAGAAAAGTGTGGAATGCGTCGAGAAAAACCAAAAAAGGGTCTGTTGTTAAAGAAATAACACATTGTAACATGTAAAATCATGTGAAATTTTTTACATGCTGTTTAACAATTTTTGCTTAAAACATACAATAGCTTGTTAATAATCCTACTTATTTTTTCCAGGTGTATATTTGACTAGCTATGATGGAAAACTCCAACTCTCCTCCATCTTTAGCTCGAAAACTGCAGGACCAATCTTACATTTTTGCTCGAATTTCTCCTCACATGCATTCAAGAAATCCAGACACACATAGCTTGAACAACAGATATGTCAATGGTGGCCTAAGTGGGGCCCGAATCACCGGCCTGGATCATGTAATATCGTTATCATCATCAGTTGTTGTACCATCAGCAAATGAGAAGAAACTCTCTGGTTTTATGGTGGATTTTCTCATGGGAGGAGTTTCCGCAGCTGTCTCTAAAACTGCTGCTGCACCCATTGAAAGGGTTAAGCTTCTAATCCAAAATCAGGATGAGATGATCAAATTCGGGCGCTTGAGTGAGCCTTATAAAGGCATTGGAGATTGCTTTGCGCGAACCATCAGGGACGAAGGTGTTTATTCTCTCTGGAGAGGCAACAGCACCAATGTCTTAAGATATTTCCCCACTCAGGTGATGAATACAACAACAATAACAACAACAACATGACCTCATTGTCTTATAGGCTTCCGTCTATGGCGAGGTATGGAGGGTCGGATGTACGCAACCATATCCATGTGTTAGAAGCACACAAAGGTTGTTTTCCGATGACCCATAGTGAAAATTGCATCAAGCTGTGTCTCTCAACTGCTACTTCACAATATAAGAAGCGCAGTCAATTTAGTGATAGTTTCCATTGTCAATAGAGTCAAGGACACACTCTTCTTTGACTTTGGAACATGATGGAATAAAGCAAAATGACTCACTAAATTGGTTGCGCTTCTTATATTGTGAAGTAGCAGTTGATCGACATAGCTTGACGCATCATTATGGGTCATCGGGAAACAATCTTTGTGTGTTTTTAACACATGGGTACGATTGCATGCATCCGACCCCCTACTCCGCTATAGGCGGGAGACTCTAAGGCAATGGGGTAATGTTGTTGTTGTTGAAGTAGTAGTCAGTGATTTATTTTGTTTTATTACATGATATTCCAAAGTTAAGAAAGAGTGTGTCTTAACTCCATTGGAAATGGAGGTCATGAAATACCGAAGTTCTATTGGAAACTCATGTTTGGTTAATTATTTATTCAATCATTGTGTTTGTTTCTTTCACCAGGCATTGAATTTTGCTTTCAAAGATAAGTTCAAGAGTATGTTTAACTTCAAGAAAGATAAAGATGGTTACTTGAAGTGGTTTGCTGGGAATGTGGCATCAGGTGGTCTAGCTGGTGCAACATCTCAGCTGTTTGTTTACTCTCTGGACTATGCTCGAACGCGGTTGGCCAACGACGCAAAGGCTTCTAAACAGGGTGGGGAGAGGCAGTTCAATGGGTTGATTGATGTTTACAGGAAAACAGTGAGAACTGATGGCATCACAGGGCTATATCGCGGCTTTACAATTTCCTTGGTTGGAATTATTCCATACCGTGGACTTTATTTTGGACTATATGATTCGCTTAAACCTGTTGTTCTTGTTGGCCAAATGAAGGCAAGTACATCACAATAATGTTTGAATAATCTAGAAATGGGATAAGGTCCCAGGGCATATCCCAATGGTTTCAGGTAGGGGGTTTTGAAAGGAACGTTAGGGGTTCGAACCTTGCCAAAGGCAAGAATGTTTGAACCACCTCCAGACTAGCTGCATAGTGTGGGAGCACTATTGGCCCGTGGAATGACCTGATAGGCTGATAGACCAGTCCGTCGATTGTTCCTTCGGTGCCAATGGACTCCTTTTGTTGTCTCTGTGCTATGACAAGCTTCTACTAGTGCGTCTTGAAACCTGATTTACATCACACTATTGGCCCGTGGAATGACCTGATAGGCTGATAGACCAGTCCGTCGATTGTTCCTTCGGTGCCAATGGACTCCTTTTGTTGTCTCTGTGCTATGACAAGCTTCTACTAGTGCGTCTTGAAACCTGATTTACATCACACTATTGGCCCGTGGAATGACCTGATAGGCTGATAGACCAGTCCGTCGATTGTTCCTTCGGTGCCAATGGACTCCTTGTGTTGTCTCTGTGCTATGACAAGCTTCTATTAGTACGTCTTGGAACCTGATTTACATTACTACACAGTGTGAGAGCACTATTGGCCCGTGGAATGACCTGATAGGCTGACCAACCCATTGGTTGTTTCTTCGGTGCCAACGGACTCCTTGTGCTATGATAAACTTCTACTAGTGGGCCTTGGAACCTGATTTCCATCCCTTCCCATACTATTGGCCTGTGGAATGACCTGATAGGCTGACAGGACAGCTCATCAGTTGTTCCTTCGGTGCCAATGAACTCCTTGTGCTATGACAAACTTTTACTAGTGGGCCTTGGAACCTGATTTATATCCTTACACAACCTGTGACAAACTTTTACTAGTGGGCCTTGAAACCTGATTTATATCCTTACACAACCTGTGAGACTGGAGTTATCAGGGACCCTTACTGGTTGGGTTCAACCTAGAAATGGGTGAGGATTAATTAATTTGTCACGTGTGATTGAATGTTTTGCAGGATAATTTCTTTGCGAGTTTCTTGTTGGGGTGGGGAGTGACAACTACAGCTAGTTTGGCTACGTATCCGATTGACACGGTTCGTAGAAGAATGATGATGACCTCAGGAGAGGCTGTCAAGTACAATGGGTCATTGGACGCGTTTGGTCAGATCATCAAGAAGGAAGGTGCTAAATCTCTTTTCAAGGGAGGTGGAACGAATATTCTGCGTGCAATTGCAGGTGCTGGTGCTTTGGCTGGTTATGACAAATTGCAGGTCATTATGTTTGGCAACAAGTATGGCTCTGGTGGGAGTGGTTAAATTTCAGGTTACTAGCATTGATATTGACGAAAATGGAATAATATGGCACCATGAAATGCCTAAAATCTTGATCAATTTTGTTTTACAAATTCCTTGTGTGATTGTTGTTAAATTTCAGCTTAGTTTAGTCTTCAAAGTTGTGTATTGCCATTTTTCTTAAGAGGCAATTTTTATGGACATGTTTTTCATTATATATAGTGGAATCATAATCTAAGTCTTCACAATTTTTGCCCAAGAGTCTAATATCTTATTTCGGATAGGACCAAAGGCGACAAGTGTGCATGGGGCATGGACTGCGTTCATTCACTTCTACGGTGCTTGCTTATGAAACTCTAGTTTGTGATTCTGTTTGGAAGCAATTAGAAAGGGTAGTTTCATCAGAGTTATACAATTAGGATTAAGGAATACGATGATCAAACAACAACAACAACATTACACTATTGCCGTATAGGCTTCTATCTATGGTGTGGTATGAGAGAGTCAGATGTACGCAAATATACCGATGTGTTAACACATAAAATTCTTTAATAACAATATAAGAAGCGCATCCATTTATTAGTTTGAGATATGATGAGTGCCAAATTACCAGAGCATATACATACTCCTTCCCTTTTCTCTTTTAGAAAGAGAACAAGCCAATGAGGAAGACAGATTAACACAAAACAGGAGATGAGCATGATAAACTTTGTATAAATTCCAAAAATGACAAAAAGCTAATGTCTCTACTGATATTTACCTGTTTTAACCTTCAATTATTTCCTTTTGTCAATTCATCGATCACCAGAAAGATGGTCAATTTAACACCAAGTATGGTAGATACATTTTCATGAGATGAATCACAATGAATATGAAGGACATCCTTGAAAATTTTAGCAGAGAAGACAATGTACCGACTCATCTATTAGCCATTCATGGTTTAAGCTACGAATGTTCCAACACATGGACGTGACAGCTTTCAAGTTATATTTCATCCGCTGCCCAAGCGGACTTATTCTCTGATTAATGAAATCTGTTGTGTGTTAATAAGAGAAGAAAAAAAAACACTAGTAAGTTGCTATTTATAGAATTTCAGTTGTAATTCTAATTTTAGTTCTAAGATGATTAAATGCCAATATGATAGTCTGTGTTTGAAGGATATAGATCTTGTTTTCGATATTTTTTCGAAATATTGTTTTCCTCTCCTGCTACCAAGGTGGCAATCTATACGAAACAGAATGTTGATAAAAAATTCCAGACCACACGAATAGCAGAGTGGGTGCAAATTGAAAACACACACATACATACACATACACATACACATACACATACACATACACATACACATACACATACACATACACATACACATACACGAGTGTGTATATATGTATACACACATATTTACATATATATATATACGTATATACTTATATACATGAATACATATATATATGTACATATGTGTATATATATACATATGTACACATATATACAGACATACATATATATGCATATACATATGTGTATGTCTATATATATGGACACACATGCACATAAACACACATTTATATTTTTGGAGCAAAAAGGTCCAATCCTTAATTCTAGGGGGCATCAGTGTCTTATCCTCATGAAGCTACATGGAGGAAGTAAATCAGGAATCCAACGACTTCCTAGATTAAGAAAGCATTACGGACAACCACAGAAAGAGTCCACTATAAACCGGATCTGTAATCCAACAGCCAATTGGGTCGGATTCAGGCTTTTGGCCTTCATGCTCAGATAGCATTGTTGCTCCCATACTGCGTATCTTCTGATTCGAACCTGTATCTTTCTGAAGCCATGTCTCAATCCGAATATCAACTAAGATATACTCTGGTGACTACATTTATATTTCTGAATCAAGCATATGTATTGACGCACGTCAACACACTCATTGGACTCGCTTATACCTCTCCAATTATAATTGTTTGAGACCTCTTATTAAATTATCAGTTTTATGGCATTGCCACTAAGCCTACAGTTCCCTACTCGCCACCTTATACCTACGCTGATGCCCTCTTGCTGGTTATGTATCATGCGGTCATGCTCTCAGATTTAAGTACACAGATCATCTATGTTGCAATTCTTTTTTTTAATTATTTCTATTCTTTTGAAGAAATATAAAAATGAAAAGTAAAGTGAAAGCCTTTGTTAGTTGGGAGCAATAAAATTTATAACACCCATAAAAAACACGAGAAGTAAAAGCCCATTTTCTTAACATTTTGCAATAGTATCACTAATTCAGTTAAATGAAAAGTCCCTGTATTAGAACTTCCAGTCTTTAGGACAAAATCAAGATGGAAAGCTTCATCAACTTTGCATTCTGGCAGCAGAACTCATCAAACACCTTCCAAGGTTTATAGGACTATGTTGTGTAAGAACATATGATATAAATGTCTTCACAATCTGCAAACATGTAAAATACATACAAACCTTTTTCTTTGCATTTCCTCTTTCTTATAGAATGGATCAAAGTAGACGCCGTCTTCTTGAACAGAAACCCTTCAAATGCTGCCTTTGTGTAGGTAGAACTCCTTGGATTCTTGCAAGTTTACATGATTGTTCTGTGAAGAGATTGTAAGTAGCTGGCCTCTCCCATGGGACCATTCCGAAATCATCGTTATACTTCTCCATCCCCTCTACAAAAAACTGCCATACAAAACTACCAGCTCCTGATCTGTTTTTCTTGGCAGATTTGTACATGATATCAAGAATGACTTTAAGGAATCTATCTCTTTTTGCAGGATCAAAGTCCAGGTTCTCATCTGACAGCCCAAATTCAGTGAATGCTATCGGCTTTTTCAGTTCATTGTCTCCATCTTCGATATGAGAAAGCATCCACTTGGAGATGTATTTTAGCTTTTCTTCGAATTCTTGATCATGGAACCTACACGAAGTGTGAGACAAACATAATTCAAGACCAGGCTTTCGGGGGGGGGGGGGGGGGGGGGGACATGTTTCACCGAAATTAGTGGCAGATATTTCCAGTTAAGGGAAAAAATTTTAGTCTTCCTCCTTGATAAACATAAGCGCTAGAACATGGAGGGTAATAGATTTCATCTATTGATTCAGACTAAAAGATTTCTGGTGCCCCTTTGGATCCATAACTGGAAATGAGGAATACATTTACAGACATAACACGTCCCTTCACGTGTCGGCATACTATACATACAACAATAGAATTAATTTTCAGAAAGTCCGGCCTGCAGGATTTGAACCAAAGACAGCCTGCTCTGACACCATGTTAAATTGTCAGTTTACTAAAAGCTTAACATGTTAGAGAGAATGGTAATTTATCATGATATCTGAGTTGCAAATTTCGCAGATTAAGCAGATGGATTTTAGAAAGCGAAAGCTTACCAATGGTCAGGATATATATGGACAGATCCAAAATCAACAGCTGGAATCTTTGTATTCCGGATAAAATCAGAACCAAAATCAGCAGCCCAAAACTGTGGGTTAACAGTCAATCTTTTGGGATTCTTAGGACCATAAAATCCTTCAAGGCCGACGGTCAGGAGATGATTCTTATCTATTGTCTTTACAAAACTTGACATCTCTTCAAGCCAATCCTGTCAAAAATTACAGCAGTGTGAATCAAAAACTATGCTAAGTAACCAGTTGATGAATCAGCACAGAGAAGAGAGATTCTTCCTCCATAACATGACTCTATCGGCCACTCCTAAAATTTTGTGCGTGCCTAAGACAGGGTAAAAAGGCGAACATGTTCATTCTCAGTCCCGTTTTCTGCATAGTTGAAAGAGCTTTGGAAAAGGACTTATGCAAAACATGGAACTTTGCGATGATAATTGATTACAGTTTAATTTTTATTTTTGGGCAGTAAAGTTTAGATTAAGAAAAGGCTAAGACATTACGCGCCTCCCGATACAACGAACAACAGGATCCAGGATCGAAGTATTACAAAGTGAATTGGTTTGACTCTGACACACACATTTTTCTTTTTCTTTTCCCAAAGGAATTGAAGAAGCTCAATGACTCCAGATGAGATCCTAAGAGGCTAAAAGTGAGATAGAATATGAGGCCTCCAATCACGCGTCGCCACGTGTACAAAAACAGTTTTTTTAAAAAAAAATTGCATCACCTATTTGCTTTTGTACACGTGGCGACACGTGATTGGAGGCCTCATATTATACCTCACTTTTAGCCTTCTAGGATCTCATCCCCAATGACTCACCTGTAAGGTATCACCTGATGGATCGGTACTGCAGCGGGGTTCGTTAATCAATTCCCATGCAAATATCGTAGGATCATCCCTATACTCAACTCCAGTGATTGTGTTCTTCCGGGTAAGCACCGTCTGCAACCAAATAAAACACAACAGGGGATCGACTTACAAACAAATAGAATGCAATTACAACGGATGCAGGATTTCATGTGCATATAATCATTTAATCTTAGAAGCTCCAATTTATAACGAAGCAGAGTTTAGAGAAAGAAAACCTCTAAGGCTAAACTCATGGAGCAGTTCAACTGTCTTTTTAAACCCTTGTTAATCTACGTAAATACAGATACATGGGGCTAACAGTCCAAACGAACAATCTTTCTATTGCACCACTCAGATCCCTTATGCAGCTTATGCTGAAGTAACTAGGTTTTAGTCAACAGTTTTTACACAAGCATATTTGAAGAAATTTATTAGTTCCACAGCCAAGGTGTTAGGAGTTTTTCAATTCCTGAAGCACTGACCCAGACCAAGCCAAAAGAAATGTTACTCACAGTTCAAAATATGGTTTATAATTTAGCGGAGTAGAAGGAAATCAACGCTTGATCAATATTCGCTTAATACTATTGTGAGAAGAAACACTGATTCAAATACTCACATACATAGACATAGAAAACTAAGTAAATCTGCAAGTTTAGGTTTCAGGATATCATCTAGCATAAAAGTTAGAAGATAGAGATGCAGGGAACAGCAAATGCTTGAATCAGGATTAACACGGGGCAAGATAGCTTCCTGATTTTGCTTAGATGATTAGCATTTGCAGACTCAAGGACAGTAAAGCTTCGCACTAATTTGCCTTTTCTGTTAGCAATTATGTTTTCTGAGCAGCAACAACAACATTCAAGCCTTTTCTACTGTGTGGGGTCAACTATATACATCAATCATTTTTCTTCCACTTTATTTTTATTTTATTCTTTTGCTTTTTTTTTTGTATTTGTTTTTGACTCGTAACTTAAATCCTACCCTCTTTGTGCATCTCCTAATACTCAACGCATAATACGCGTCTCTAGAATACACATCTTTCAAGTATATCATATCATCTCAACTGTGGTTCAGTCCTAAGTACCTAAAGTTCTCACTTAAATCGTATATCTTCTACATGACATCGGCTATATGAATCAATTATCTTCATTGTGCTCTATCACTGACCATATGCTTTCAAATTTCATATAAGTCATATCATTCCTTATTTTCTCTCTTCATGTCTTCTTTAGTCTCCTTCTCTTACGTTTAATATGCACCTCATTTATTGTCTCGCACCGCCTAACATGTGCATCTCCAGGACTCTTTACATATGTCCATACCATCTTGACATTGACTCCATCATCTTCTCATCTATATGTAGAAATAAACAATAAAATACATTTGAGATACACACACATATACATATACATTGTATACATATACACAGACATATAGATTACACACTTACATACTTGTACACATAACTACTTTAGTGATGTAATCATACTATCGCCGTTAGAATGAGAATAAGGCGCGAAATCTAGCCATTTGAGGTTGTTCTCTTCATCCTCTATATAAGAGGATTCACTTTGTAATTCAAGGATGATCACTATATAAATTTCAGTTTTTAAATCCTTCTATATGGTATCATAGCCCTTATAATAACAAACTCATATTTTCAAAGTATGGCTATGATCCCTGTTAGTGAAACAGAAGGAACTTCCAGTCTTAAACAACCTTCAGGAGCAAGGTCTAATGCCTCGTCTTCTTTCTCTTTTGATGGAGCTCCTATTATGATTACAAATCATAAACTTACTAGATATAACTATTTGTCATGGTCCAGGACAGTTGAAATGTTCATCACTGATATAAGCAAGGAAGACTATCTCTTTGGAGATGTTATCGTTGTTGCCACTGCAGACCCAAAGTCCATGGTCTGAAGATATGAAAACATATGATCATGTCTTGGTTGATTAGATCAATGACACCTGACACAAGTTACAATTTTATACTCTACAACACTGTAGTTGCGACATGGTCAGTGCAAAAGAGATGCAATCTGAAAAGGATAATATTTCTGAGCTATATGAACTTGAAGCAAAGCTTCATGATCTGAAAAGGATAATATTTCTGAACTATATGAACTTGAAGCAAAGCTTCATGATATTAAACAGGGTGATTCATCTGTTAACTAATACTACATACAATTAACCAAAATCTTGCAAGGTTGATATGCTTGAAACACACCAATGGACTTGTCAAGCTGATGATCAGCTTAAGAATATTACAAAGATAAAAAGAGTTTTCATATTTCTTACGAGATTACATGATGATTTTGATGCTGTGGGAAGCACGATCTTTGGTACAAAACATTTACCAAGTCTGGAAACTGCATTTTCTGAAATAAGATGTGAAGAAAGCAGAATAAAACTTATGATGAAAACTTTACCTACTTTATCAACGGAAGGATTAGCCCTTCTAGTTGATAAAAAGCCTACTGCTGAGACACTCGGTGTCCAAACAGCCCATTCTATTGACAATCAAGCTTCTGCTTTTGTAACCAGAAGAACAAGCACACCTGGACAGTCTGATAATAGACCATTTTGTATATACTGCAAAAAAATCAGCGCATTCAATAGATGAATGCTGGAAGTTGTATGTGAAACCAAGGGAAGGAAGGCTACCAAGATCAGCTAACAATTCTTAGAGACTAACAAAGACTCATGTTGCTAATGTTAGTGTATATGCCCTAGGCCATGATTTGGATATTTATGTTATGCATTTATTATTAATAAAAGAGGTTTTATTATCATTATTGTTGGTTAGTATGTTACACAATTTTGATATATGTCCCTGATTCATTATTGTTATGGAGATAAAATAATTTATAATCAGTATGAGTATTGATTTGATAATCATGAGATGATTATGTGTATGGTGATACGAATCAATCTCATAGATACTCGTTAGAGAACAGTGTATTGGATAGACTCATCATGAGATTGCTACATGGATTAGCGTCATAAGTAAATCTCATGATAGTCATGTTTTAATCCTTTGACTTGAGGTTGTCATAGTTTCCAACATAAGGACTATTATATTTTGACATGATCAAACGTTATCCGTAACTGGATAATAATAAAGGTCATGATTGAATGTGATAGAAATTATGTAGAGGATATTGAACAATCAAGATAGAATTTGTCCCTCTCTTTTGAGAGAGATATCTTTGGGCCCCTCGATTAGTGAGACTGTGAAATGCATGGCCGTGCTCAAATGAATTGATAGTGTGATCAATATCATTTGTTTTATCAGTCTACTTAGAGATCGAGTAATCATATGTTTGAACTATATAAGTATGATGCTGACCATGACTTATGTTCAAACTAGATATCGTGTGACAAAGGGATTAATGCGTGTACTATTATTAGGCTAGTTGGACTTTACTCGTATTAATTGGGTAGTTGTAATGCCTTGCTAGAGGCCAATTACGACTTGTTGGTTTAATAGAGATTTAATCAACTGCCAATTAATATGGGCCTATCGGGTCACACACAAGAATGCGTATGGCTGAGATTAATAATATTAATAATATTAATATTGGATATTAATTATTATTATTATTTTCGTTTTTTTGGTGATTATATATATATATGTGTATTATCGGATAATAACGAGAGAATCCATATCTGATATGGATTTTGAATATCCTGATAGAATCCGTATCTGATATGGATTTTGATATGGATTTTGATTAGGACGCGGATTTTGATGTCTACGTATGTGTATATATACTTGTGTATCTCGTATACACTATACACACAAAAAATACACAGAATCATCAAAGAAACCCTAGAGCCGTTTTTGTGAAAAACCGAGTTCTTCAGCCACGCCGTTTGAAGAGCTAGCACTCCGGACGGAAGCGTTCGTGTGGATACCGACAGAGGATGATTGTATTTTCGCACCTGCTTCATCTGCGTAATTCGGATCTACAAAGGTAATTTTCGAGTTTCTTTCATCGAATTAAACGAACAACATGGATCCTTGGTAGGAAATCGAAGATCAAATTTTTGTTTTCCGCTGCACGTTTTGCAGTGATCTTGGTTGATTTCCTAACAGCTAATTCAATCAAAAGTTGTAACGACATTGGATTAGAACATGAGAATTCAACCTTACTAACTTAAAGTTAGATTGAAGCTCTACTCCAATTAATAAGCCAACAAAAAAGTTTAGTCATGGAAACTGCAGGTAACCCACAAAACAATAAGTTTTATTCTTGGATAATTGCTTCAGGTGCATCAGATTATAAGACACACAATAAAGGCATCTTACTTGACTATGAATCTTTTATTAATCCTAAGTCTATTAAAATAGCAACGGGATTATGCATACAAGTTATTGGAAAAAGAATAGTAAAATTACAACACAACGGCTAGAGACCATCCCCAACCACCCCAACGTCTCTCTTTTCTCTTTCCTCCTCCCCCGCCACCTTCAACGTCTCTTTCTCTCTCTCTTCCTAGCCATTAACGGTCACATCACTGCCCATCCGCCCTCAAAACCTCCTCTCTTCCCGCAAACAACTGACTCACAATCTCCGACGTCTTCTCCGGACATTTAGGCTGCTCTGACCTCCTTGACAAGCGGTCAAGAACATATTTTTCACTTATTTCTTCTAAAAATGACTGGATCTTCATGATATAGCTCGGATCTTCAACATGCAATCCATTACGAGAGCGAAATCGGTTTGAGCTTCTCTTCTCAGGTCCGATTTCCAACCAGAAGCTGATAAAGGGAAACGCTTTTTCGCCATCAACACATAAGTTGTTGGTGAGAACAAACGTAAATGGAGCTCTACGATCGTTGAACAGGTAATGGGAAATACTGGCTCTTTCTTGAATAGGAAGAATTTCGCCATATTTCGCTAAGCTTCAAAAGGTCTTCTTGAAGTTCAAAGGATGGAGGATGATCTTTTTTCTTTCGATTCTAGTTTAAAGATTCGAAGAAAAGTATAATCGACCTTTTTCCTATGCCTTTAGGGGATATGGTTCTTTTTCTTTGTCCATGGGTTCCATATAAACCTATACAGCGTCTAAAACTTGATGTTGTTCCTATGTAGGTCCAATTTCCTAAGCTTCGCCATCTAATATATCAACATGCAAGTTAAGAGTGGTCTAGGTAGTGCCATTGGAAAACCTACGTTCATGGATAGGTTAGCCAATTTCCAATACAGAGTTGTATTTGCAAGAATGCGTGTGGAAATTAAAGCAGGTGAACTACCTTCCAAGTCCATAAATTTCATTGATGAGTATGGCCAAGGTTGCACTCACGAAGTCATCTATAAATAGGTGTCAACTCAATGTCTGAAATATAAAACTTTTGGGTATTCCAGTGAAGTCAAATCACTACAGGAAAAGCATGATACTGCTATGAGATCCTCCACCATTACAACTGGAAACCAATATAAGCAACCAAAAGTGGGAGGGTAGAATAACATATGGATGTAGATAAACAAAGGGCCTGACATATTCCCTGGAAAAATTGAGAAAGTTACTAAAGGCAAGGCTAAATTGGCGGATATGGGGCCAGGCAAAGACAATGCACAAAAAGGTGAATGTCAACCTAGCAATGCTTACTCTTCTGATTATGTATAAGGTAATACTTCTGGGCCCAGTTTTCCAATCCAAAAGGGAATGGTATTGTTTTCTCTACCTTGATCAGTCCAAATAAATTGACCCCTCTCTTGAGGAAAGATAAAGAAGATCTTGATGATACTGACTAACCAATACAAAATATTAACAAACTGAGGACAAAGAACATAGTCACTAGAAAAGTTATGGGGAGTAAGAATATTCCTCTTCTAATCTGATGTTGATAAAGCCTTTAAAGGTCATGAGTTAGGCTTGATAGAAAATGATCTGCAAAGTAGCAGGTCCAGGAGAAGAAAGGTATATATGAGATCTAAATGGTAATCTTTCTTTAACTCTGAGGAGGACAATGTCAAGCAAGTATATTCAAAAAGGAAGAAATATCTCAATATTAAACATGATATTTTTGCTAAGTTGAAGCTTACAGTCACAAATGCTACTGAGGTTCCTTCTAAATCAATTGGAGAGGTTAGTGAACTCCTTTTAACCAAAAGGATTCTAGGGATCAGAGGAAGGAGGACAATGGCTCTATCCAAGAACAGTCATGACTGAAAAAGCTATACAGAGTAGATCTTTCTTCAGAAACTAAGACTACAAAACAAGAAAAGAAAAAGAGAAAACTCAAGGCCAAGGCTCAAAATGTGTTTCTTGAGAGAGCAAAGAGCAAGGCCAATGAAAATAAGCCTATACTTCTCTGAATAGCATCTTGTATATACTTGGAGAAAGAAAGAGAGTAAACAGGTCATACCAACATCACGATAAATGCACACACCTAAACACTTATGCCCTCTCGTCGTCTCACTATTGTAATGCTTCCCTGATACATAGCTATGGTTAATACTTTTTTATAATAATCATGGAAATGAACTTATGAGTCAATGGAGTCAAGTAATGGTTAAAAGTAGAAAAAACGTATAAGAGATCCTCTCGAGTCTAACACAATAGTATTCTAGGACAGAAAAATATAAGAAACACATATGTAAAGGGCGCATGGTATGCATGCCCTTGGCAGCTGGCTGACAAGAGAAGCAGCTCAAGTTCATATCCTTGGAATGAATTTAAAGAGAATGCCAATGGTTTCTCAATCAAGTCAAACTACAAAATGTGGAGCTCAAAATCATACCTTCAAATAGGTTTTGAAGTACTGACGGATGGATGGATCATAGAAGAAGGAATCATTGGAAGAGCTTAAAGCAAGACCCTCTTCCCACGCCCACTTGACATATTGCGTCTTCCCCCCGTATGCTTTTAAATTATTGACCAAGCTAAGTAAAAGCCTAATTCCATTTCTTTGAGCTTCTGCTATAACATAATCCAGAGACTGCCATACCAAAATGAACAATTAATATATCACAAAATGGATGACAACTACTTAGCAAAATCCAGCAAGAGAATACATTAACTGCAATAAACTAATGATGACATTCCTTATCCTGTCACTCAGGCAGAAGAGAAAATAAGAAGGGTAATATGTTTATATCCTTGGTGAATATCGAAATTACTCAGCTGATCACAGCCCAAATGAACTAAAGTATCCCAGATTTAAGAATTTATAATCACTGCCCATGAAAGAACAAAAAGCATTCAAACTTAAAGAGTAAGCATCTACACATAGAACAAGGAAATGTCTTACTCTGAAAACATTTTCATCAAATTTTCCAGGAGAAATCTGGAGTGCATTGTAGTCACCATCATTGAAAGCCCAAGTTCTACACACTGTAAGGCCCATCTTAGCTCCTGCTTTCAGCATTGCTCTCACCCTTAGTCTATTGGATACATCTACAGCATGGCCCATCATCCAGTATGAATTCCAACCATTCACATAGAAGATTTTACCATCCAAAACGAAATGGGTTTCATTTCTCCCCACGAAACTCAGCTTTACTTCTTGATTGAAATTGACCCAAAGGTCCCCAAATGACAAGTAGAGAAAAGCAATACAAGATATAAACCCAAGGATGGGATACACAAGTCCATTTCCTGCTACCATTTTATTTCCAAATGATCTGACCATGCAATACACAAAATCCAAACTACTGCCTGCAGGAACTTTGCTTCAATCTCACTCCACCTTTCAGCTTCGAAACCAGTCAATCTATAGCAAAAAAAAAAAAAAAAAAAAAAACAGCTGTCAAGATTAAACCTTTTTCGGCAACCAATTCTCAGAACAGAGAATTCACCAAGAAAGAAGGTTTTTGAAAGGTAATAATACTCAAAAAGTCAGATGCCCACTGGAAAGTAAATAAATAAATAAGTCCGCCTTCATAAGCCAAGGTTTTGAAATTTTCTTTTTTTAAGAACTTGGAAATGCGTTAGAAGAGGAGAATAAAGCAAAAATGAATTTTGTGAATGTCAGGTTCCCCAAGATGATGAAAGCTTATAAAGGGGTATGAAAAATGGGCAGGTTAGTCGTCGGAAGTTGGAACTGTAACACCTAAATGTCACTCATTAACGCTTGATTCGAAAGAATAAGGGGTTATTTGTGGGTTTGTGGTGAGATGTTGGCTTCGGACAAATGCAATTAGATCATAGAACAAACCAACCTTTGACGCAATCATTTTGTCTTGAAGTATAACATTGATGTGTAACATAGAACTGGTGATTGAGTAATATAGTTCAGTTGGATACTTGAGTTGTATTTGCTACCAAAAGATTCAAAATTTGTCATCAAAAGATTCAGAGTTCGATTTTAGAGATAGTTTCACTGTTGCTAGGCCAAAAGTCTAATTTGTAGAAGGACACATTGTATGGATGATTGTGTAAAGTAGTTACCAACTTAAGAAGTTGGTGAAGTTTTGATTTTTATGCTGTATAATGTTTTTTTTGAATTGAGACGTTGAAAACCGTGATATGGCATTTGCCACATAGAATGGTGATTGATGAAGACTTTAAAATCCCTTCAGAAAAATGGCATCTATTTTCGATTTACGCTTTCTTATTAATTGAAACCCAACCTCACGGTCTCACCCAAAATTTTGTAAATTATGTAAATTAAAAGATGCGTCAGAGTCAAAATAGTTCGGACCCTTTTGGTTATCAATTATAATCATATTATGTTCTCTAATTTTTCTGCTATAATATTTTTCACCATATTAAAAATTATTTTATTTGTAATTTATAATCATATTATGTTCTCTAATTTTTCTGCTATAATATTTTTCACCATATTAAAAATTATTTTATCTTAAAAATTACAATACTATTTGTAAAAATTGATTATATTATATTAAAGAGAATGTGGCAAGGATTAAAATGCGTATCATATTGAATATTTTTATGTATTATACATTGCTAATCTTGTACCAACTTTTTATAATTGGTTGATTTAAATCAAATGAAACCAAATATATCCAATTTTGGTTATTGATTCTATTTACAAAAGGGTGAGGATAGGGTTTTCTTTTTTATTTTTAAATTATTTTTTTCTTAAACTTTTATAAAATAAATGAAAATTGACTTTATGACGTCAGCAAGGATGTCATGTGTTAATTTCCCGAATAAGTATGGATACCCAAAGCAATTCGTTAAAGTACGGATGTCACTAAAAATTTTGTGAATAACTTTAGATACCAGATGCAATTAACTATTGATAAATAATAACCCAACAAGGGTTATGCTAAGGCGATCATAATCAAGCCCTGTGTCCGGGCTTGGTCTAGCTCAACGAGGCTCGCATTTGATATTTTGATTGATTTATTGGTCCAGACCACCAGACAAGCCAGAGCGTACACTGGAAGAATCACAAGACCTTACTCGGTCTACATTTGAATTTAGGTGTAAGATTAACTAAGTTATCATGAGCCAAGCTTGCAACTTTACATACAAAAAGAAAAAAAAAATAGACATTCAGACTAGAGTAATGTTAAATATCATTATATTTCTTTAATATAACTTAAGCTTTGTATACCTATCATCTTTCCCATGTGCCATGTCTAAAAAAGAAAACATATGTTCATAGCTTAATTGATGCAAGTACAATAATCTTTGTTTGTGGTAGGTGCAATGAATTTCACCTCCTCAAGGCCAAGAGTTAACCAACATACTAACTCAGTCTTATATTAGAACACTTCTTTGAAAATATTGTTATAGAAACATTTTATGAGACAGAACAATGACAAAAAAAATATATACAATCTTTTTTTTAAAAAAAATATCTTTATTGTTCTATGTTAAAAGTATGCCAAATTAGTAGTTCAAGATAATTTTCTATAAAATTAGTAGTTCAGGATATGTCATTCAATTTTCGAAACTAGATCTTTTTTTTTTACTAAGACAATCATTTTTTTTATTTTCTTGATCAAACATGATTCTAGTTTGTTATTTTATAAACGACAAAAGTCATTACAAATTGATATGCTGAATTTAGCATCAAACTTGCTCTTCTAGCACGTTAGCCTTCGAAAAAGAAACACCCATGTCACTAAGCTACCACCCCATCCCCACCCCCCACCCCTCTAAAGCCCAAAACAGCAAATGAAAATGTTGGGATATGATCCGATTCAATCACAGAATGTCACGTCGACATCTTGATAATTTTTTGATTGACGGTCAACAACATCAGTCATAGATTGATCCGATTCAATCACAAAACGTCGCGTCGACATCTTGACATTTTTTTGATTGACGGTCAACGTTATCAGTATATACTATAGGTCAGCAGATCGGTATGCAAATACACACTCATCTTGCTAAAACCCTTCAACACTACCAGCACATCAAACTATCATAACATCATTTTCCTACAGTGTTTTCTCACCTGAAAACCGTTATATTATACACAAGATACATCATTAAAAATTAAGTCATATCCACCCAATTCTCACGCTCCTATGTAGTTAGCTGTCATTCCTAATCCACCCACCAGAGCAACCTTCGTCACAAAGACCGATTGGCAACCGTATATCAGGTGAGAATTGTATTTTAGTACAAAGCCCTCGTGCAACCAAACCTAGGTTAAAATACACAATCTGAATTTTGTATAACTTCATAAAAAGAATGCTAGTAGATATAGCATATTGATTAGTGATTGACCCAACCATTGATGAAACATTTTCCATTCCAAAATGGTCTCATATTACGTCAACTTACAACAAATAAAACCCTTTTCCCCTTTTTTGATAAACAATGTGGAAACTAGGCAGGACAAAAACGTCATTTTCCAGAAACTATCTCAGAAACTAAGGAGACGTTTGGTTTGAAATTGAATATTGATATCGGAAGCAGAACGGTAGATGTTGGAATCGGAATGTGTTTGAGTTGTAAACTCATATACATTTGGTATAGAAGTCGGAACGGTTATCATTATCGTACAAGCTATTTGAAACACATTTGAGAGGAAATAGAATTAAAACGCACGCACACATGGTGGTGGCATGATGGTGGCACGATTTGGTGGCACACACTGGTGGCGCAGTGGTGGTATAGGTGGGACATGGTGGTAGATGTTGGAATCAGAATGTGTTAGAGCTGTAAACTCATATACATTTCATATAGAAGTTGGAACGATTATCATTACCGTACAAGCTGTTTGGAACACACTTGAGAGGAAATGAGAATTAAACCGTGTGCACACACATGGTGGTGGCACGGTGATGGTGCAATGGTGACACGCACTGATAGTGTGATGGTGGCACACGGTGGTAGGACGATGATGGCATAATGGCAACGTAGTGCCGACGTGATGGCAGAATGGCAAGGCGGTGATGGGTTGGTGGTGCGGCTATGGAGTGGCAGCATGGCGACGAGGGGCAACAGTAGGGTGGGGGGTGACAGGCAGCGGGAGGGGTGGCGTGGTGGCACGGAAGTGGCGCGGGACATTATGGTGTGTCTGAATGGAAGAATGCGTTTTGATATCCGAGTAAATTTTACGGTTATGGATTAATACCTAAGTAAAACTCATAGATTGATTCTCAAGTCTATCAAACAAACAAAGGAATAGATGTGGTGATGATTGTTGATGTTGCTGCTGGAGGGATTCAATGGGAGGGGAATTTGTGGGTTCTTCTTCTATGGTTTCTGCCATGGATTATCTGAGGATTTTATTTAGGTGGGGTTTTTCAAGATTCAAGTTTAGTGGCTTTTGATTATTTTGCTTGTTTCCTACTCCAATTTATTGAGCTTCCTCTTTCTAATTTCTTGCCTCTTTACTTTTTTATTAGTGTGTGTTTTTTTGGGTTGAGACTTGCTTTGTTGTGGTTTTTTCTTAAAGTAAAAAGGCCAAATCATTGGTTTTGGAGGTTATTATTATCCTAACTCCATGGAGTTACATAAAAGATGCAAATTAGGAGTTCAACGGCTTCTTAGATGGATAAGACATTCACAAAAACTACACAAAATGTCTACTATAAAATAAGACAACAACCATAACATAAAATAAAGCAATAGATGTCATCATATCCAAAATGACAAGCTTGCACGTTAGCATGTTGAGTGTTTCCTGAAGAAGGATTAAAATGATTACATGTTGAATTTTTTAGATAATTTAAGATGAATATGATAAGTATGTTTTGAGTATTTAAAAAAAACTAAGTTGACCCATATCAATTTAAAGTAAGTAGTAGTTACTATCATCCTTAACTTATTTTCTTTTGAAATAATTACCTTTTGCCCTCTATTGTTTGGCATAATAGTCAGTACCCCTTAATGTTTAAAAATATATCATTACTCTCCTTTCCTCGATGTTTGGACTAAAAAGTAAAATGATATTTTAAAACCTAAGGTCATCTCCAACTCAAAACACCAAATTTTGCACCAAATCACCTATTTGGTGCAATAAACAGTAAAAAGTATTCCAACCACAAACACCAAATCCGGCATCAAATAAGAATATTCCTTAAAGATTTTTCTATCATTCTATTTTTAGTTCATTATTATAAATAATTTAACACAAATTTAACATTCATATAAATTTAACAAAAGTATTCATGAATTCATTATTCATTGAGTTAACTGAGGTGAATTATTTTTTAACGTGTTCTTATAAATTTAAAAATTATAAATAAAAAATTAAATTATAAATAAAATTAAATTAAATTAAAATTATTATAACGAAATTAATAAGATAATTAAAATGGTGATGTGGCGGATGAATAGTGATTTGGTGCAATAAATAGTGTTTCACCTATTTGGTGCAACATTATTCATTTTCACCTATTAGGTGTTAGGTTTGTGGTTTGGTTGGAGTGGATTTTTGCACTAAATGGGTGCTTTGGTGCACCCATTGGAGATGGCCTAAAGCTAAAAAATTTTAAGAAAAAGTCAATAATGTCCCCCCACCTTTTCAATATTTATCATCGCGTTTCAACCAGCAAAAAAGAAAAAGAAAAAAGAAAGTACAAGAATGCTAAATGGATGATGAAGAAGAGGAAGAGCAAGAATCTATGGTCTCTTCCTCTATTTCTCCGAGGAAACACACAGACAAACACATACAATGAATCATGGTCTTGAAAGAAATCAAATATACAAAGCCGGTGAAGTTTACATCGGAGAAAGAATCTCTCCGCCCACCACCCGGTTTACCGTCAGCCTGCCGGAAAAGGAGAGCAAGATATCAACATGAATGGCCAAGAATCAAGAAGTTAATAACAAGTTCAACGGTTATGTTAGTTAGATCGCCAAGTTGTAATTGTTGGTTTTCACTATGCATCTTTTTTTTGGTGATGGAAGGCGGCAGCTAGTGGGGTCAGGGCAGGGGAGAGGGGAGCGGGCAGGGGAGAAGGGGCGGCTGATGGTAAGAGTTGATAGGAAGCCGATGTAGGGTGTAGGGTCAAAATAAACAATTCTTATTATATATATTTGAACAATATCATTCTTAATGATATATTTTTAAACAGTAAGAAATTATCCATTTTCTTTTTAAAGGTATAATGGATACGGGAAACATATTTTTGAAAGTAGCTGGTAGTTACCATCATTCTTCATTTTACACGCTTTTTTTTTTTTTTTAGTATAATGGATATATGAAGCATATTTTTTTGAAACTGATACTCCTGGCTTCAAAAAAAAAAAGACTCATACGTTTTAAAATATTATTATTTCAATGTAGCATAACTTAAATTGGATAATGTTTTTGAAAAAAAAAATATTTTCAGACGAACAAAATACAGTTATCATCATCTTTAATTTTGCACGATTCTTTTTTAGGTATAATGGTGATAGGAAACATAATTTTGAAACTAATAGTAGTTATCGTCATCCTTTTTTTTTTTTTTTTTTTTTTTTTTT
>AP025055.1:32412881-32435001 GCA_036186865.1 Eustoma russellianum
TTTTTTTTTTTTTTTTGTTATCGTCATCCTTAACAATATTTGTGGTCACACCCTTTCTTGATCTTAAATGTCCGATTTTATCTTTATCTTCCACAGAATTTCAGATAGAAAAAACAGAATCCTCCAAATTTTACGCTAGCTCAAGATTGCCTTCAATTTTAGGGCCTATTTCAGCTTCGGATTTTATATTTCTCAAACTCAGCTAGCAAAAGACTTGCTATTTCTGATCAAGATTTCGCTCAATGATTTCGAGGTTAATCTGTAGTACCCATTCATGTCGATTTTTTCTCCATTCAGGACGAAGTTTCTTTTACATCTCTCTGGAATCTCGACGAATTCCAGAAGGAAACGACGGGATGGCGAGAAATGATATGCCTTTCGACGTTATTACTGAGATTTTGTTGAGGCTACCGGTGAAATCCCTCTTGAGATTCAGGTGTGTTTCGAAATCATGGCTTTCTATGATCTCTAGTCCTGAATTTGTTAGAGCCCATTCCAAGATTTTATCTCAAAACAAGGAATATAGAAGCCATAGGCTCTTCTTGTGCTGTTTCTCTCCTCCTTCTGCTGATCATTGCTTTCTGCAGCACTAAGTTTGTGCACTTCAGTAAGTCTGGGGTTCATTTAGTGGAGCCTTTCTGTGATCTCTACTCCTGTATTTATAAAGCCCATTGCACGATTTTGTCTGAAAACAAGGAATACATGATCCACTGGCTGTTTTTATGATGTTCTACTCCTGCTGATCATGGTTTTCTGCAGCTCTAAAGTTGTGCACTTCAATAAATCCCAGATTCTCAGTAGAGCTAGTAAGAGGTTAATTTGCTTGGAGGAGAAAACTTTCTACTTGTGAAATATTTCTACTGGAAAATCTCAAAATATGCCTGTGGAGAAGGTATCAATAATGCACACCACGTACTGTATAGGAAAGACTGATATGATGACGATGAGGCAATGATAGTTACAAACTAGTCATTATCATCTCCCAGGAGGTTCTTAATTTTGGTTTTCAAGTGCAATTTTTGAAGATGACGGGATTTTGTGAGGTCTACTCATTGGTTAATCCTTTGTATTGGTTTTGCCACAGAGATGGCTTGGACAGTGGAGCTACCTGATCATCATCAGGAAGATGTTTTGTTCCCATCAACAATTATAGACTAAAGAGACGCATTCCGGTTGCTCATATATAGGGTAAATTAGCAATAGTATCTTCAGAGCCCATGACATATGAAATCATTCAACAAACAGTTTACCTTAGTTTACAAAGATCATCTACTTTGATCACCATTTTTGCTGAACAAAGACGTGGAGAGACTCAACCAAGTGGAACAAAATAATTAAGAACAAGTGAGAGCTGAGAAAACGTTTTCCTGGAAGATGGATCTCTGTTCAATCTTTCGGGGGAAAGCTCAGAAAAAGATGTTCCCATTCAGGATGATGGAGATATTGTAGACAATTTGATATAATCCTGTCTTTATCTGCGTTCTTCTTCCAGTGCAAATCGTGCAGATTATTTTCTTAACCCCTTGCACTTGCTTTTTCCTTGTTTTATTTTAGCCTGTTAGTTCTAGCAAAAAAGATTCTTTCCAGTGTTAAGGTAGTTCAAAGGGATTTTTCCTTACAGTGTCTTCTTTTCATTTTCTTCAATGTATTTCTTGCATATTTTCCATTTTGGTAATTCAAGTTCTTAAAACTGAAAAACTACTTTGAACATGGAGTCTGGTTGAGGCTGGAAGCTTTGTGATGAGGGAGAAAATGACTATCGAGTTAGAACTTTATTGGAAGTTTGTATCAGAAAGTTTGATTACATAATACCAGAATGTATAGTTCTCACACTAGGGACAAGAATGGTGTTTGTCGTAGGTTTCTGTATGGTAGGCTTGTTTAGATATGTTCATAACTTTCTCCGGGTTGTTCCCAAATTACATTCCTCCCTGAAGTTAAGGGCTTGCATTTCTTATTTTCGATCTTTTGCATGCTTGAAGGCTTCTAAAGGAATGGATTCTGTGCTGTGAGTTGCTTTTGCTTTCAGAAATGAAAAGGGGGTCTGTTATGTTCCGAGTCCTATTCCTCCTCTGCACCCGGGGGGGGGGGGGGACACAAATAGGTGTATTTACTTCTGGGTAAAGGTTAACCCCAACCAGTAAGGTCCCTGCCACACCCAGCCTCAAAGGTAGTGTAGGGAGGTAATCAGGTACGCAACGGCCCGCTAGCAGTAGCTTGGTCATTTACACAGTAGTCTGTATAATGAGCCCCCAGTACTGCAGACTAGCCTACAGGCCAGTGAAGCTCCCATACTATGCACTTGCTGGGAAGGGGCTCTCTTGACTTTGGCAAGAATTGCACCCCTGATCTCCCTTTCGAGAACTCCTGCCTGGAACCAGTTGGGTTATGTCCTGGAGATCTATTGACTTTGGCAAGAATTGAACCCCTGATCTCCCTTTCGAGAACTCATGCCTGGAACCAGTTGGGTTATATCCTGGAGACAAGGACATGCTGCAATTATCCTTCAAGTAGCAACCATCTACTTTCCTCAAAAACCATGCTGCAATCATGCTGATACCACAAGGTGTTGGTACCCGGATGCACAATAGTTGAGAAGCCATCAGTTCCTTTACCCATGAATCCTAACTGCTTATTGGGTCATTGGGAAACAACTTGTTTTTAAAACATGAGTATGGTTGCATGCATCTTTATCTCCATATCCCATTATAGGCGAGAGTCTCTAACACAATAAGGAAATGTTGTTGTTATTGTTACCTCATTACATGGAAGCATGTATATTGAAGTGAAGCAAGGCTTCAGAGGATGGAGATATGTGAAAGGTGCCTATTGTTTTGAAGTGCATTTTGCTAACCCAGTCAAAAAGCCCATATGAAGTTAACTTTTGTACATATTTTGGTAGCAGCAAAAGTATTATTGGTAAGCAATGAAGTGACTTAGGCAAATTGTGATTCAAGAATAACAAGACAGCATGCTTTGAGTTTTAAAGAAGAAAATATTCCATCTGTATATCTTAGCATGATCTATGATACAAACAGTATTAACGAATCAATAAAAACATAAGCCAGATGTAATACGCCTTCTGTTATTTTTACTTTGAAAAAGCTATTGTATCAATAACAACATGAGTTCACATTTTTTCCTAAATGAAGACAAACGTAAATGATTACTTTATGCGTTTTAAAAGTATTGTCATAATCTCACTTTAAGAAATTAAACTATTTTAGGTATTATTTTTATTTTTTTTTAATTGGTCAATTGAACGAAATAGGATAGATTATGTAACTATTAACGGAAAAGATGGTATAAAACCTTTAACTATTGATAGTTCTTATCTTCGCTACAAAGAAAAGATTTGTTTATCAACTCACTCACTCAGATATTCGTCTTCAATCTTTGTCTATGTAAATATTCTTATTATTGTATAATTGTTCATCAAAAAAATTTGTAAAGTAAAAAATATTTATGAGACAAATCAAAATAAATTCATTTTTCTTGAAAAGTGATTTCATTTTTTCGGTACTAAAATTCTGTAAGCAGCAGCATCGACGTAAGCAACAACTACTCTTGGTCGTTCACACGTGGCAGACCGCCGCCTTCGCCTTCTACCACCACCGCCATCGAGGTCCAAAAATTAGCCTTTCAATCCGAGTTTTCCGAATTTTGCAGCATCCAAAGTAGCAAAAATTCCAAGAAGAAATCAGAAGAGAAGAAGAAAATGGCTGACAGATATTTCCCCAATAGAATGCCTGATTTTGTAGAAGAAGGTCCCAATATAGAAAATCAAATACAACAGCAGCACATCATCCCTCATCAAGGCACTGAAGAATCCCTCTTGAGGTTACTTTCAGAACCCTTTTCAACTTTCACTGAGAAGTTAAAAAGAGCAGGTCTTGATCTTAAAGAAACCATAGTTGTAGAGACATGGGGTCTCACTCACCAAAAAGTTGTTGACTTTACTCTATATGCTGGTGCTCTTGGGACTGCCTTTTTGCTCTTTAAGTCATTTCAAGTTACTAAGAATGTAGATGATCTTCGTCTTTGTTCTCAGATTGTCAAGGCTTGTGACTCTGCTTCTGTTCATTCCAGGTACTAGGAAGTTGTACTTCTGGTTTTGTAGCATTTCTTTTGCTTACTAATGTTACGGGGTTCTGGGCTTTTCTTAAAATTTTGGTCCTATTTCATAATTTTATTTTTATAATGACGAGAATAAGGGGTTTCTGGGCTCTATTCTGCTGGTTGAAGAGCATATAGTGCATTTGAATGGAGTTTTTTTTTTTAAAAAAAAAAAAAATTAGCAGTGCTGATCTCCAGCATGCTGAAAAGGTAAAGGAGGAGAGAGTTAAAACATGGCAACTCCCCTTGCCTGGCCTATACTTGATTGGATAGACTTGCACCGGGAAGTTTGAAGAATTATAGTGAGGGATAAATCTCTCTCTCTCTCTCTCTCTCTCTCTCTCTCTCTCTCTATATATATATATATATATATATATATATATATATATATATATATATATATATATATATTTGGAAGAATAATAATGGTGTAAGTATAGTTCTTGTCTAACGTCATAGTTTGGTACATCATGTGTCCTCAGTGCAACTTGACTATCTTTTATGTTGTTAGTGAATAGTTTTGGTCTTCCTTTTGATATGATTTTGGATTGCTCCCTAGAAGTAGGTTTAGCCTATGATGGTTTAAAAGCACGTTGAGCAATTGCTAGTGGTACCGCCTTTTATAATGACTACCTTGTATGTTTATTTTAATATCTTAAAATTAATGTACAAAAGAAAAATAACAATAATAGTAAACACAAGGTGTATGAGAATTGCATCTGTGAGTCGTTGTAAATATGTTAACTCCCATGTTTAAATCATGGTTTGATCTTAGGGATGTCACTTTCTTATGTGGGAGAGCTGGGGTTTGTGCACTTGGTGCAGTTGTAGCAAAGTACAGTGTTAATGATCAGCTATTAAATTACTATCTAGCTGATTTTAAGAAGGTTAGTTTTCCTGCCCTTGCACATTCATTTTATTTTTCTGGTTATAAATGCTAGTAAAGAGATACTAACTGTTACTTAAATTGCTGTGTAATGTTGTTTCCAGATTAATCCTTTGAAGGATCACCCTGATGAACTGTTATATGGCAGAGCTGGATATGTATGGTCTTGTCTATTCATAAATAAACACTTAGGAGAAGGAACAGTTTCATCAGCTGAAATGGTAAAGTGATCTTGCTCTCTGTACTTTATATGCATTTAGTGAAAATATCTGGTAAGCTAATATCTTGCAACTGCATGGCAGGGCTCAGTTGTAAGAGCCATAATCAAGAATGGAAGAAAACTTGGGGGAAGAGGCCGTAGCCCTCTGATGTTTGAGTGGTATGGTGAGATGTATTGGGGTGCTGCCCATGGACTGGCTGGGATCATGCGTGTTCTGATGGAATTCGATCTTAAGCCCGACGAGCAAGAGGATGTTAAAGAAACACTTAGATACATGATCAAAAATCGTTTCCAGAGTGGGAACTATCCGGCCAGCGAGCAAGACAAAAGGAGAGATGTTCTTGTGCATTGGTGTCATGGAGCTCCTGGAGTTGCTCTGACTCTTGTAAAGGCTGCTGAGGTAATAGCGCCAGATAGTAGACCTTCCAAGGGATCTGTCAGAATAATCTTGTTTCTCGTCATAATGCAAATCTTGTTGGCTTTACACCTTGATCGTTATTCTCCCCTCTTGAGTTAGTTCTTTTAATTTTTTGCCTTGGCAATAACTCATCTTAGTTATATTCAAGCTGCCGGTTGAACTTGGCAGTAATATTAGTATGCTTGTTTGAATCCTTAGCGCGATATAAATGAAGACATTTCCTGCTTATTTAAGTTGTTAACTGTCATTAATGGGAATGATGTCTATCAAACTGCCATGCAGTTGTAATAGTCTTTCAGACTGCTTCGTTATCCTATCTCGCAATGCAGTTGCTGATGATTGTATACTTTAGGTGTTTGGGGACGCCGAGTTTCTGCAGGCAGCATTAGATGCAGCAGAGGTGGTATGGAACCGGGGCTTGCTCAAAAGAGTTGGAATTTGTCATGGCATTAGCGGAAACGCGTATGTTTTCCTTGCCCTCTATCGACTAACAGGAGACGTAAAGTTCTTGTATAGGGCTAAAGCTTTTAGTTGCTTTTTACTGGACCGCGCACACATGCTTATATCTAAAGGAGAGATGCATGGAGGCGATAGCCCGTACTCGCTCTTTGAAGGCATAGGAGGTATGGCTTATCTTTTTCTTGACATGGTTGAACCTTTGAGTGCTAGATTTCCTGCCTATGAAATGTGAAGCAGCTTGATACAAGAGAGCAAGCAGGCTACCTTATGCATAGTATTATGGTTCTTTTCTTTAGTAGATGTGATTTTCATACTGATGTATATTCTGTTCTACGTATGTTCTGAGCTATTCTATATGGTCCTCTTAGCTTTTCTTTTCACAGAGCTACTAGTAAAAAAGCAACTCAAAATACTTGCTGGAGCATTTTAACACTTGTATTTATAAGCGTTGATGACTCAAATCCGCAACTCTGGATGGCTCCTCTAGCATATAGGTAGCTCTTCTAGAGAGAGTGTGTGTGTATTCTATGATCGAAGTCCTTTTTCTTTATTTTTTTTTGTTTTTTTATACTAGTTTTTACGCACATCATGACTAAGGGCGTTTCTGGTGCATTAGACTTCCGCGTTTGCGTAGGTTCCGGGGACGGATCGTTTCGCAGTCTGATGTACGCAGCCTTATCCTACGTTTTGTGTAAGAGGCTGTTTCCGTGGCTCGAACATGTAACCTTAAGGCCACAAAGCAACAAACTTACCAGTTTTCTCCGAGACCCGTCTATGAATTCAGAGTTGATCCAAGAATTCTTCCATGATAACATATCATGCCACTCTTGGAAGGGTTCCCTTCCGCTCAAGTTAAAGAAATTGTTAACTGAAACAAAGAAAAAAGGAAGAGGCGGGGCGGGGTGGGGGGGGGGGAGCGCGGGAGAAAAATTTGGGATTGCCATATCACCAATTTCATAAGAATTTGACAGATCCTAAATGTGGCTGATTCATATTACTATAAATCATAAATCTGTAATGGTACAAATCTTTTATAGCGTTTCAGTGTATCCAATCTCAATCTGTCTTTAACAACAATATAAGAAGCCAAGTTTTACACCTGAGCCTTAAACTAGCAAAAACAGAACACGATTTTCAACTGCAAAATATTGCAGCTAAAGAATGTATAAGTAAATCCCATCCAGGATTTATGAAAAGATCCAAGTCGCCATGTATTCGTTCTTTTGCAGGCCCGAGTTTGGCAAAGGGAAGAACTCAAGCTTTGGATACAAGCACGTTGGGTTTCAATGAGGAGTACAACATCATCGATATTATCTATTGCCTTAGAGGCTCCCGCCTATGGAGGGGTACGGGGGTTGGATGTACGCAACTATACAAAACAGAGAGGTGGTCGAATTGGAAGCATTAGCTTAATGTTTCTGCATCAGACGTTCTACATCTCCAAGTTGCACTTCACTTTCTGGTAAAGCATACTCATCTTGGAACACCTTTTCGATCTGCTCCAGAGACTTTCCTTTGGTTTCTGGCACGTATATATAAACAAAGGCCACAGAGGTTGCTGAAATTGCACCAAAGATAAAGAATGTCCCACCAACACTAATTGCCTTAGAGACAGAGAGGAAAGACATCGAGATTAGGCCACTGCAGACCCTATTGCCCACAGCTCCAAGTGCAGACGCCATTGCACGAACCCTTAGAGGAAAGATTTCAGATGTCACAACCCAACAAACAGGACCCATACCTATAGAGAAGAAACCTACATTTCCACAAACTGCCATAATGACCAATGCAGTTGCAACCGATCCTTTTCCCACAAAGGCGAGCGTGAATCCAACCGTAAGTAGACATACAGTCATGCCAATTGTGCTCACATACAGCAAAGGTTTTCTACCAACTTTGTCAATAAGGACTATAGCTACAATTATAAATGCCGTCTTTGTAACCCCAACAGCAACCGTGGCGGCCAGAAGCTTCGAGTTGCCTTCTAAACCTGAAGCTTCAAAGATCTCTGGGCTGTAATACACAGTTGCATCAATACCGGTTATCTGTTGGAAACACTGCAACCCAATACCTGTGACTAGCATTTTTTGAAGCACAGGAGAAGGCCTTAAAAGTTGACGCCACACGGTTTTATCTTCAGGCTTTTCGGTATCAGTAATTCCAGCAGCCAGTTGAATCTCTGCTAGTCTCTCCTCCACCTCTGCCTCATTATCGTTTGTTTTCTGCAGGACTAACCTTGCTTCTTCACTCCGATTCTGCAACACTAGCCAACGCGGCGATTCCGGTATAAAATAGAGGGCACCTGCAATGAAAACTGAAGGCAAAATTCCCACTCCAAGCATTATTCTCCAGTTTATATGCGCTGGAAGGCTGGAAAACGCGTAGTTGGAGACATAACCGAGAAGAATGCCCAGATTTATGAAAATCTCAGGAAATGAGGTGAGTGTTCCTCTCGATGCAGTTGGCGATATCTCAGTAATGTAGATAGGTGCAATCATGACTCCAAAGCCGATTCCGATTCCAGCCAAGATCCTGCCTACCATCAATATCTTGAAAGACAGTGCAGCACACATTATGGCTGCTCCAATTTGGAAGATAACTGCAGCTAAACCCATTGTCCATTTTCTGCCGATGGCATCTGATGTTCTTGCACCGGCTAAACTTCCGAAAAGTGAAATGATGCTCAATACACCAACGAGGATTTCTTCTTGTAACTCTGTCACCTTTAAATCTTCATGAATAAAGATGATTGCTCCGCTCATGACACCAACATCTGAAAATCAATACCCAACCATGAGTTTTGCAAACTTTTAAACGACTTATCATCTCAAACCAGATGCACAAAATTGCAATTGAATGAGGTTTTACATATTTGTATTAAAAAAAATTGGGGAGGGGTTCGAACTTGAATCCCGAGATCGGAAAAATGCTACTCAACCACTAAACATAAATACATAAATGTTTTTCACAAATGAGTGGTTTTACTTTCTTATATAGATGTTAGAATGCAACTAGTATACCACATCCGTATGGTCCAGATCAAGTAAAGGAGCTGTCTTTGCTTCAAATTCGTTTCTGTGACAACTTTGAATTGACAAACTAAATGAATTCATCTTTCGCTTTTGACACTTTATCTCCCTACTATACGTAGCATACCCTTTTTGATACTTTTGGATTCAAATGCTTCATCTTCCAAGTCTAACCAGAAAAGCTCTTATCAATGTCCTCACTAACTTCAAGGCTGTTTTCATATAGAGAAGGGTGCCTTATGAAGGCAAAATTATGAACCCCCAAAAAAATAAGGAAAAGGAAAAATAAAAAATCAGACCTTCTCCAAGCATCTGAATTTGCAGTCTATATGATTATTTGGAAAGGTAAATGCAGCACATTGTCCAGTACATCTTCCACGAAAGAACAGTAGCAATCTAGCAGCAAAATTTCAAGATCATGGAGACTTTCATCCATTTGTCCCACGCAATGAACTTCTTAACTCATAACAATGAAGTTTGATACTGCCACAACACACACACACGAGCGCAAGCATACGTACAAGGCAAACAGATTGAGAAGGGAAACATATCATCAAAAATATAAGCAAATAGAAACCCCAAGAAGTTCAATGGAGTAGCCACGATAGATTAAAGTGAAAAAGGTTCCAAAAAGATACAAAATTCCTTTACCATAGCCAAGAAGGACATTATTGAGAGATGCAAAAACAGCACAAGCAAAAACGTACTTCCTTGTACTAACTCTTCTCTTATCAAGCTGATGATGATGGTGTGAACCATCGTCTATGTCATCAAATTCATCACCATAATCAGTCAAATCAGAAGCCATTCTCTTGTACTTATTCTTGGTTCCTAAAGGCACATCAGACAACATGACCTCTCCATTCCCACTTTCTTGGGTTCCCATCTTCAGAGCTTCAACTGAAAAAGATTGGAACTTGGCCAAGATTCTTTACGGGTTTTTGATGTTCTTTGAGCTGTTCAGAGGAAATTTGATGCAGAACCCATTGGCTGGGTCAGAAATGAGTCTCAGATCTAGAAGACAATATGTAAAAGACAAGTCTTGGCAACTTGGTCAATTGTTACCATATTGTAATTAAGCAAATCTAGATGTCCTTGATCTTAGAGATTAGAATAATAAAGTATCAGAAGTCTTGATGCAGTTGTGCTAAGCAAACAAGCTAACAGCCAAACAGCTTGGAGGGTGGGAACATTTTTCAAATGAACAGTAATTTTTTCCTTTAATTGTGGCATTTTTAACTTTTTGGGTTTACTGATTTTGGATTTCGTCATTATTTTTAAGATAAACATCTCAAGCTATGAGTATATTTTCCCATTAGAAGTTAATAGCAAATAAAATGGTGCCTGATGCTGAATTGCCAAAAAGAAATAAATGCAACATTATAAAGTTGCTTCTCACGCATTTCACCTTTTCTTTTTATGGTCAAGATATTATATGGTAAAAGACATGGTTCAGGATAGGTGTTCATGCAGATGATTGAAGTTAACGAAGATTAATGTTAACGAAGTTTAGGCAAGATATAATAGCATCTTAGAATGTATTTAGGGGCTTAGATAATATCTACCCCTTAAGTTGACTTTGCAATTTTTTGTTTTTGTTTTTGTCTTTGTCTTGCATTATTTGTACATATACATGTTTATGGCTATTTTAAAATCGCAAACTTTCTATTTGTATTTAATGAATTCCCTCAGTAACATACTAGCATACCATATACTTATTATTGTGTCATTTATGCAAGTACATATATAGACGGTTCTCACTAGAAGCAAACTCTATATCTCATGGGATGGAGGTATTGTTTGTCTGCTTCTCAACCTCTCCAGATACTAGCGATAGCTTTCGATGCCGTTGAGATGTACTAGATATGATTGATGGATTGACAATATATGGTGAAATATCTAGAATATTTAATAAACATGTCATAAAATATTTATTACATCAATTACTGCTTAAATGTTAAAATATCACGAAGTCATCGGTGTATGTTCAACATAGAAATATTATTTTAAGTCAAGATAAAAATAATTTTGTTGGAACCGAATCTCCAAATAATACCGTTTCTTTTGTTCTTTTTGGATTAACAAATAAGCCATAGTTAGGGGTAAGTAACTCTTTGTTGGTCAAATCAATTACTATACGTTATAAATGTCAAGAAAATACTAGACATGAGCTTCCTGTTAGGATTTTTCTTGGATAAAAATAAAAATCTACCCTCGTCTTGTAAAGAGTATTAACATAAAAAAGAGTAAAATAGTCCCTACATGAACAAAGAGAGACACGTATAACGGATGTGCGATTGCAAACCCTAACGGTTTTTTCGCTTTACCCTGTAACCGCCACTGCGGCCGGGCAATACCGGCGACTCCAGCCCCTCCGGCATGGACGAACCCCCTCCGGAACGTAGCAAGGAAGAAACCGACTTAATCCAAAGAAGTGTTAAGAAGTATAAAAGAATTGCGACTGAAGATCCCCCCATGATCCATGAAGAACCACGACAAAAGGGCCAAACTTGGGTAGATCTTCTAAGGGAGACACCTACTATGAATCCTTATGGCGTACATGACGTCTATACTGGCGAAGGAGAAGACGACAGCGATGACGAATCCTACTCCAATCCGTACCCGTGGCCAAGGGTATACAAATTAGAGAAAGAAGATCCTTGGCAAGATACCAGTACTAGTGACGGGAGGGGTAAACAAACGGGCCAGTACATCATACTTCACCGAGATGGCAGAGCCCTTTCTGACATCACAAATGCTAAGCCCTCAAATATCGAAGCAACAGGATCCCTATCGCATGTGGATAACGACCAAGGGATTACACCGGCGAAGCACATCCCTACCTTCACACTCGAAGACCCAACTAAACATAAACCCCAGACGAAGATCACCGTGCTAAAGGAATCAGTGCTACCCTACATGAGAATGATAATACCGTTATGCATATTGATGAGGAGACACGAACAGGCAGAATGACCATGCAAATGGTCAAGACATGGAGATACACCTTTCCTAATGAAGATTCTATATTGGAACTGTCACGGCGCTGGATCGCCCGAAACCATTCGTACAATAATCAGATTGGTACGTGATCATTCACCTCAAGTCCTTGTGCTTTCGGAAACAAGAGTTCCCAGCTCCAGAAGCCAACAGATACTACGTCGCACGCATCTGAATCGCATGGCAGCAGTAGAGGCTCGGGGTTTCTCTGGTGGTATATGGTGTTTATGGGACGATACATCCGCAAGCATACAAGTCCTCTCGTACACAACGCAGGTATTAAATGTCGGAATCATGAATGCGAATGCTGCGCTATGGGTGCTCTCATTAGTGTATGCGTCACCAATTGAGGCTATCCGCTACATGTTCTACGACTATATGATGGCTATGAAAAAAATTCATCTCTGCTCCATGGTTACTCCTTAGGGATTTCAACCAAGTCCTACATCCTGAAGATAAGAGAGGTGGACGAGTTGTATATGGTCGAAACGTTGATCGGATGCAAGCCATGATTGATGCTTGCGAACTTGCGGAACTGGAATTCTCCGGCCCACGCTTTACGTGGTCAAATGGCCAGCCTGGCCGAATGCTTATAGAGCAAAGATTAGATCAAGCGTGGGCAAACAGCGATTGGCGCGCGAGATTTGATACAGCCACGCTTCTGCACTTACCGCGCACTAACTCTGACCACAGCCCGATACTGCTCTCAACGATGCTTGACCAACCGGATACTGCCTATCAAGAGATGTTCAGGTTCCAGGCCAGCTGGATGGAACATAAGGCGTTCGCTCCCTTTATACAGTCGACTTGGAATGAAATAGAATGGGACTATCTCAACACCGCCAATGCCTTCACACAAAAAGTAAAACAATGGAAACATGATGTCTTTGGAAGCCTAACCGTAAGACGAAAACGATGTCTAGCTCGTCTGGAGGGAATCCAACAAGCTCTATCCAAGCGGCCTTCAAAATTCCTTACTCGTCTCGATGGGGAACTAAGAGAAGAGTATATCGACATCCTTAAACAGGAGGAGACCTATTGGCAACAACGTAACAATCTGCATTGGCTCCAGAGCGGTGAACACAATAGCCACTACTTCCACCTCTCCCTTTCGGCCAAACGAAGGTCCCACAGAGTCCTTCAGCTTCAGGATACTAATGGCACCTGGACGTCTAACCTAGACCGAATGGCAGCCATTATACAGGAACACTACATTAATCTCTTCTCCCGTGATTCCACACAGCCGCAAATCGACCACGAGTTTCACATCAAAGCGCTATCGGATGCAGATTGTCAAATGCTTAACAGGAAAGTTTCATACCATGAGATTGAAGAAGCCATATTCCAAATGGGCGCATACAAGGCCCCCGGGCCCGATGGATTTTCGCCGATATTTTACCAACGAAATTGGGACGTGGTTGGTCCGAAGGTTGTGAAGTTTGTCATGGATGCATTCGAAATGGGTCACTTTCCTCCTGAAATGAGCAAGACCATTATTACGTTGATACCCAAAAACCTTCCACCCGAAAATGCATCCCAATTTAGACCAATAGCTCTCACGAATGTTGTGGTGAAAGTTATTAGCAAGATCATTGCCAACCGACTGAAAACAGTGATTGGCAAAATTATTTCACCAACTCAATGAGCCTTTATTCCGAACCGCCAAGCTTCGGACAATATCATTATTGCTCAGGAGATCTTGCACACAATGCAAAAGAAACAAGGTCGTAAAGGTTACATATCTCTAAAACTTGACCTTGAGAAAGTGTATGACAAAGTAGACTGGAATTTCTTGCGACAAGTCTTGGCCAAAGTGGGTTTTAGTGGGGCAATGCAAAAGATAATTATGTTTACCCTTACATCTGCATCTCTTTCGGTTATCTGGAACGGTAAATGCCTACCATCTTTTCAACCGCAGCGAGGTGTCTGCCAAGGGGATCCACTAGCCCCCTGTCTTTTTTTATTGTGTATGGAAATCCTTAGTGGCAAAATTGAGGACGTTGTGTCATCAAAACAATGGATTCCCATACCAACTTCTCGCGAGGGTCCTCGTATATCGCATCTATTTTTTGCAGATGACCTACTACTATTCGGTGAAGCAACAAACCATCAAGCAGAGGTCATGGCGGAGATTGTCAGCGATTTTTGCCTCTTGTCCGGACAGAACGTGAGCGTGAGGAAGTCCCAGTATTTGGCCTCAAAAAACATGGAACGCTCGTTTAATCCACCTGCATTGGCTCGCCGAGGAATACAGCGGACATCCGACCTTGGCAATTACCTGGGCATCCCCCTAGTACACCAACGCAGTGGACGAAAAACCTACAGCTTTCTACTTGACAAGGTCCGCTCTAAGCTAAATGCATGGCAAGCAAGATTACTCTCTCAAGCAGCCCGATCTATCCTCATTCGCAGCGTGCTATCCTCACTACCTACATACGTGATGCAAACAACACTCCTACCAGGAAATCTAATCGATGAACTTGAAAAAGTGATGCGCCGTTTTTTCTGAAATGAGCTGGATGATCACCGTCATATTCACTGGAGTGCATGGGACCGATTATGTCTACCGAAGGAACATGGTGGTTTGGGGTTTAAACAACTGCACAAAATGAACGTCGCAATGTTTCTAAAACTTTGTTGGAAGGTGGCTACGCATCATGAGGCACTTTGGGTGAAAGTACTTACATCTAAATATGGAGATGTGCTTCATGACCGGGGGAGTCAGAATGTTTCCCAAGTCTGGCGACAGATGCGTAGGGTATTACCGATATTACAAGCTGGACTGGAGACGAGTCATGCGGACGATATCGGGAATAATGGATAGCTCCACTGGAAAGCAACTTCATCTAGTATCTTTAGCGTCAGTAGCGCCTATGACCTTCTTATTGAAGCTGCAATTCCACATGTGCACCGTGCTTGGGAAAACATACGGTCACTTAAAGGGCCGGAGCGCTTGAACTTACTCCTGTGGCAGATTTGTCAGAATGGCTTGCCTACTAAATCCTTCTTGCACCATCGACATGTTGGGACGGATAGCAGCTGTACTTTGTGCGGCTCTATGCATGAGGACACACTTCATATCCTTAGAGATTGTCCGTGGACGAAAAGGATTTGGAGAGGACTGCTACCACCGGGCGAACTAATGGAATTCTGCCGCACACATAGCCCCATCGAGTGGGTCATGAACAGCTTACAAGCACGATGGCAGGGCTTGGCGAGTCACTTGGATTGGCGCTACGTATATCGCGAGATGATTTCTAATATATGGTACTGGAGAAATCAACTGGTTCATGGGATATCGACGAACTTACCTCCTACCAGCCAACGCATCCGAGAGATACTCTACCGCGTGCAGAGTTTATTAGATGCCCATTTTTGTAATATGCACACAGAGGAAACTTGAACTCCTCTTTAGTTTTTGGTAGTATTACGAACAATTTGTAATCTTTGAGATTTTCAGTTGAAATAAAAGATCCAATTCCCTCCAAAAAAAGAGTATTAACATAGTATCTTAAACCCAACACACACACACACATACATGTATACATACATATACATACATACATACATATATATATATATATACATATATATACATACATATATATATATGTGTGTGTGTGTATATACGTGTGTGTATATATGTAGACACACTTAATATCTTGTGTTTTAATAAGATACATGTGAGACCTTTTCTAATTTGCCTTTTGACTTTTATGTTTCTAATGTTTTTGGATAAAAGATAAAAGTGATTTCGGTCTAATTTAATGGTAATTCACCTTTGAACCCCTCCATCAGAGGGATTAAGAAAGATCCACTGAAGCCATAAGGGATAAAAAAAACCTGCTAGTCTAAAGACACATAAAAGATAAAAGACGAAAAGAACTAAAAAATTTCTCTATATTTCGCTAAAACATGGGAAAAGTGAAGATAGTTTCTTATTATGTATGATAGAGTGTTTCAAGACTCTCGTATCTGTGCAGAGTCCGAAGAAATAACGTATACTTCGCGATCTGATATGCGCAATGTTATTATATAATTACAAAAATTTATTGAAATCATTAGAATGCATTGGCATGTGAATATACTTCAAGTGACAAATAAATTTGGTCAGGTTGTCATGTCATGATGACTGTAATTTGTGTTATAATAGTTTGTAAAGGTAATGGGATGAAGAATGTAGGTGAAATGGTGTTGGAATAAGCAAGAATAGCTTAACTCATGACTTGGATCGATCCATGTATCAAATGGATAGATTCATGTGGCTTGAAAATGAAGTTGAGTATTCTGCCGGACATAATCGATGATATCGATCGATCGATCACATCGATCGATCGATGTATCCTGGATGCAGAGTTGAAACTTTCTGTCCAACATAGATCGATCGATGTGACAGATCGATATTGGTCAGAATGGAATTGGAGCTTACTGTGAGACATCGATCGATGACATCGATCGATCGATGTCCCAACAGAAGTGACTTTTCATGAAAAATCACAACTTATGCATCAAGGGACATACCCAATCGCCATGCAACGACCACCAACGTCTAAAAACTGTCTGAATGGAGTTGAAGAGCCTATAAATAGGCTATTACAACCCATGGTTCAAGACATCTTGTTTTAGAGCTGTTCTTGCATTCTATATTCTTCATCCTTCTCATTTTCACTCTTGTTCTTGAAAGTTCATTGAATCTCAATCTTATTTGCTGAGGATTAGAGATTGTTGGCTGTAGTATCATAGGAGGAAGTTTGCCTATAACCCTGCAGCATCTAGTGGGGGCAAATATTCTTTACGGAAAGTGTGTGATACACGCCTCAAGCCAAGCTTCTTCATATTCTTCTTCTCTTGTTCTTTATCTTGTTTCCTTATTTTTATAACAATCTGTTCTTTTGGCTATATGACTAAAAATATTGATTCACAACGATATGTACTTTTGTAAGAGGCATTAGAGCCTTCGTTACGAATTATTTTGATCTATCTAGGAACGAGCTTTTGAATATGACTTTCAATATAGAGGTAAGCAATATTCATATCTGTTAAAAATGAAAAACAATGTAAAAACACTTTCACATGTTACATATTTAGATTTGTGTTGTTATAAAATGTTTTTACACCAATATAGATTTGAAAGGACGAAAGATTTTATTGTAAACGAATTTAGAAGAAGATGATACACGATGAATTATGAATGACTCTTTATCTGACGATACAAAGAGGTTGATATCAATTGAGTTAACTTTTGTTGATATGTAGTTGATGGTTAATCATAAAATATTGCGTCATTATTTGAATAAGACAATTATTTTTGGTTGAATGGTGAACATGACACTATCTGACTAACGATCAATACACCGATCAGCAAGTCATCAAATCTTGCCGGATGCAAAGGGGATAGAATCACTTCAACGTAAGTGGGATACGGTGACGCATGACCGTGCGACACGTGGCAACAAGAGGGGGTGATGAGGTTAAATGAGGGTTATCCTCATCTAGTCTCACCATCCTCCCTTGCTGCCACGTGTCGCATGATCACAAAAGGAGTGAGGAAAGTTGGGACGAGGAGATGTCAACCCGATCCAAAGGGCTTCAATGTATTGTCGGTGATGTGAAAAGATACCTCAAGAACATCGAGATATTCCTAGGACACTTCCCTTCTCTCTCTTATTACCGTAAAGAGGTTTGAACTTTGAAGTTTGAAATATAATATAAAATATTCAATATAGTATTCATTTTATTCAAGATAACGTGTTCGTCATTATAATGTAATTAGTTTCTATTTTATAGCATCAATGTTTTATATAAAAATTAATTTTTTGAATAGTGAAAAGGGGAAAAAATGTATTAAAAACATGCAGACTCAAAAACTGAAAAAAAATAATTTAAAATAACACACAATATCAAGAATTCAATTTTAAATAATTTTAACTAATTATGTATTTCACTTGTGAGAATACTTTTAAAAGAAAAGGGGTTATTACATACGCAAGCAAACCAGCAACCTTACCATGACATAATCCATTTTGGTAGTTTAAACACGACATTAGCTTAATTAATGTTTAAGCCAATAGAGGATCAACAACACACATAAACCGTATTTTTTTTGGTTGACTTTTCACTAAGCACTAGATAAGCTACATTCAGAACTACAAAGGAGCAAATATATCACCAAACCACCTCGCTTTATGAAGATTTTGTTCATAAATTACTTCCATCCTATAACTATGTCAAATAAATTCAAATTCTCTTATTTAAGAAATATTAATAGTTTACTCACTTTATACACTTTAAGACCGACTCCTTGATAGTTACTTTGTGTCTAATAGCTATGAACAAATAATGACAAACTGTCCTTTTCGAAGTATACTTATTTTTAATGCGGTTGCTAGTTCAAATGTCTACATCTTATTAGGTATGAAGTAATTATAGTTATAGATATAACGAAGAAAATAAATATAAGATTCTAAGAATAAAATTCAACAAATTAAAGCATACGAATAAATATAAACGTCCATCTTGCTTTACCACGATTAGGTAAGCAATTTATTGCAATAAATTTCCTAAAAAGATTATATAGAGGTATAAAGAGATAAATATATCACACAACATTACAACAACAACATATACCCAGTGTATTCCACAAACATTAATTTTGTCAATATTTTATATATGAAGTTTAGTTGACTAGATCAGAACCGCAATATGAGTAACATTTGGCATCCGACTGTACAGTCACGCAAGTGCCAAGAGGTACCCTTTTCGACTTTTTTGACGACAAGAAGGATGCATATCATATAAATGGAAGTTTGAAGATCGAAGACTTTTGCGACATCCTGAGTCTACCATTGGACGGATTCTACAGTCGAAATATTTCCCTCGATCTTGCTTCTCAAGTGCTGAATGCCTAAACAGGGTCTCCTTTCTTTGGAAAAGTCTTATTAAAAGCAGAGATTTATTGAGCATGGGCACTCGTTGGAAGGTTGGAAATGGACTTAGCATCATAGTGTTTGAGGACCCTTGGATCCCCAACCCCCCCCCCCCACATTCATTCCTACCCGCACCTCCTCATCTAATCATGATAGCTTACGTGTCTATGACCTTATCTTACCGGCTGAAATGTGGAATGAGCCTTTGATCAGAAATTTGTTCTGGGACTTTGAGATTGACAAAATCTTAAGCATACCACTGCTTCGTACAAATGACGAGGATTGCATTATCTGGCACTTCCATCCAAAAGGACAATATACGGTGAAATCCGAATATGGGGTTGCGCTACAACGGAAAATGGAATTCAGCATTGTGCCGGGGCCCTCGACCTTAGACTCCATCATCTCTAAATTATGGAAGCTGCTGTGGAACTCTCCAATGCAGCCAAGAGTTAAACACTTTGTTTGGAGACTATTACATGATTGCCTGCCAAATTCCCATAACCTCTCGAAACGTGGCTTGGGCAGCCATATTTGTCAACTATGCGACTCTGCCCCTGAGTTCTCTGCGCATACTTTTGGCCATTGTATCATCCCAAGAGCTTTAGCAGCAACTAACTCATGTACCACTCGCTGGCTCACATTTGATGCAGCTTGTATTCAACACATTTTGTACTCAGTGTATGTCTCTGATAGGGGATCTGGATCGACTCGATTCTGTAATCTTCTGTGGCAACTATGGAAGGCGAGATGCTCGTTCATTTTCGAAAGCAAGGATGTTCGGCTGCACTCTCTTATTTCAACAGCGGAATCACAAGCAAATGAATACATTTTGGCCTCGGAATCTCTACATACTGCCTCTCCCGGCCCTCAGTGGGACATAAAATGGAGACCACCGGATGAAAATTTTATTAAGGTGAATGTTGATGCTTCCCTTAAAGACCGTAAATGTGCTCTTGGTATCATTTTCCGGGATGGTGCCAGCCACATTCTGCATGCTTTCTCATGTCCGCATCAACCACTCTTGAATTCCAACCTACTCGAATTAGACACCATCCACATGGGTCTACTTTTGGCTTTGGATTATGGTTATGACATGATTAGTCTTGAAACTGACTATCATGATGCATTCCAACATCTATTAACTATGGAGGATGATGTTTCACCTCATGGTGACTTTGTAACTAGAATTAGACAGTGTGTTAGCTTACTTTCAACTGTCAAGTTCTCTTTTGTAAATCGTACAGGAAATTTTCTTGCACATATCTTAGCGTGTCTAGGCCACACTTTTTGTACACTCAAGGCTTGGGGAACGAACCCCCCCACCTTCGGTTTCTGCTGTCGCTTTGGCAGATGTATCTAATGAATGAAAATAATGAATTCTTCAAAAAAAAAAAAGATTGAAGTATATCCAAGGAAAATGACATACAGTAAAGTCTATTCCTAACTAATGAAATCTTATTATAAATCACGCTTCACACTAATTGAATACTTTTAGAGGGAAGTAGTAATACATAATAAGCATAAATTTGGACAGTTTGTCATATGTATCCCTACTCTTGCTTTTGCTTGAGACTAGGGAATTTAAGATTTAAGTCTAGATTTTTTTTTGAGGAAATTATATTATGCAACTAAACCTTTACTGTTTTTTTTTCACAAAATATCCAAATCTAACTTTAGGTTTTATCCAAACATTCTACGAAATGATCACAAAAAGCCATGTGATATGTGATTGCAGGTTGTTACCTCCATGTATGTCTTTCTCTCTTCCTCCTTCTCCCTCCATCCCCGCAGTACCACCCCTCCACTTTCGCCTTCCTTTGCCTCCCTCAGCGTCACCTCTCTCTCTTTTTCTTCCTCCCTTCTTCATCATGCCTCCTCCCCTGTCTCATACAGCCCGCTCCCTTTTCTTTCCCCGCCACCCTAAGCCCCATCTCCCTCATCCCCCCCATTCTCCCTCCACTCTCCTAACTCTACAATCCTAAGCCCCACCTTCATCATCCTCGCTGCTCTCAGCCTCCACTTATACATATTTCCTTTTGTATCCAGCAGCAAGTAGCATGGCTCGTAGTAATTTATCTGCAAGCCTAGGACATATGAAATTTGACTCCAATATTATGGCCTCCTTCCGGACTCTACATAGAAGTCAAATGCAAATTCGAAGTAGGAGATCATAGTCAAGGGAAGATCTTATGTGTTATCAGCAGAAGCACACTTGGTGAAAACATAAAAACAATATCTGTTTCTCAGGATCTTGTTCAACCTGCTCTAAAAAATCTACACTTAAGCAGCGGAATTTTTTTTGGCAATGCTATGTGAAGAGGCAACTATCTTTAAGTATTCTAGAAGGACAACTAAATACCAATATCTCAATTATTCGAGATATTTACGCAGACATACTTGATGAAATTGGACATTTTGAAAGTGTTCTAGAAATGAGGGTTTGATGGCATCCCATAGCAAAAGGATATAAAATGATCAGTAGCTATTTGAGAGAAGTTCTAGTTCTGTAGATATGGCATATTGTAAAGAATCTAACTGTCTTGGTCATTAAGATGGTTTGTGCACTTCCACACTAGCGGTGTGTGACAGTGAGGATATTGGTGGGACTTAGGATGGAAGGGAAAGGGAAGGAGAAGGGAGGCGAGCTGTAGGAGAGGGGAGGAGGGATGAAAGAGAAAGGAGGAAGAAGAAGATAGAGAAGTGGTGTTGAGGGAGGCGGGGAAGGGGGAGAGACATCGTTGTAGGGATGGGGGAGAAGGAGAAAGGGAGGAAGATGTAGATGGAGGTGGCAACCTACAATCACATGTTATCAGCATGTCACACAGATTTTTCTGATATTTCGTAGAAGATTCAAATAAAACTTATAATAAAATTAAGTTTGGATATTTTATGAAAAACTAGTAAGTTTTTTTGTTAGAAAATATAATTTTCTCTACTTTTCTTATAAGTAGAAAAACAAAGAAAAAAGGTGGAAAACAGAAGCTCAACTCCAAAGATGTGAAATGGTTTTTTCTTGTTTTGAAATTGGCCTCGTGTATGTAACAGCCTTATCAATTATATATA
>AP025055.1:32435011-32508655 GCA_036186865.1 Eustoma russellianum
CTTATCAATTATATATATATATATATATATATATATATGTATATGTGTGTATATATATGTATGCATATGCGTGTGTAACCCTAATAACATTTACAAGGAATTAAGACCTCTTAATTCATATTAAGAGTCACGTTTAACGTTGAGCTCAGACATCATTAGGCCTCTGCTAAGAATTATATGACCTATGGAGGTAAAGATTTTAAGTAGTATCCATATATCATATAACTAATCATTGACAAAGGACATATTCGATTTCTATGATTAAACAATTAAAGGTTGTCGAAACAAGAAAATTCTATAGATATTTAATGCAATCCAGTTTGGTTAAAATTTACAGAGGGATAGGAACTTTATCAAACTGAATAAGGTTTTCATGCCAACAGATTGGGTAAAAATTAAAATAAATTTCATCCTTAGTGATTTGGAAGAGAACTATTTAATTATTTTACGTTAAGGATCAGAAGTACTCTTTGTAAAATAATTCAACTGAATCGTAAACTAGTCAAAGGAAAAGTTAAAATCTAGTAATTTTATAACTGGTTTTGTTACATTTAATTAAATTTTAATTTGTTATGTTTAAATTAAAGTGAATAATAATTTTTTAAAGTTAGTCTTTGTTGGATCGACAACCCTCTTACCTACTACTATACAATTGTACATAGTATGCTTATGGTTAGTGGTTAGAAATAAGTATCATGTCTTTTTTTGACTCAATTCGAAAACCTTTTCCTCTAGTGTCTCCCATCAATATTCCAGTCAAGCCTCGACTCTTTCATCGATCTCATTCATTAATACAATGTCATCTGCAAATAACATGCTCTCCGAAACTCTATCTTGAAAGTGTCGAGTGAGGTCATCTATAACTAAAGTAAATAAGTACGGGCTTAATGCAAATCCTTGGTATAAACCCATGATAATAGAGAACTTTAGGCTTATTCCTTCTGGAGTCATTACGCTTGTCATCATGTTCTCATATAAGTCCTTAATACTTTCTATATATGCTACTTTTACACATTTCTTTTCAAGTTTCTTCACATTATCTCTCGTAATACTTCATGATGTGTTTTTCCAAGTGAATAAAAATTATATGCAAATCTTGCTTCTTATCTCGATATCTCGCTATTAATCTTCTCAAGAGATGAATAGTCTCCATCATTGACCTTTCTGGTATAAATTCAAATTGATTTTCAGACACACTAGTCTGTTTACGAAGTCTTTTTTCAATCACTTGCTTCAGAGCTTTATTCTAGGGCTCATTAAATTAATTCATCTATAATTTGCACACTGTTGTATATCTCCTTTGTTTTTACACAAAGGTACTAAAGTGTTTTTTCTCCAGTGATTAAGCATTTTACCAGTCTTCAAAATATTATTAACAATATCTGTGAGCTACATAACACATTCTTTCCTTAGGCAGTTCCAAACCTCAATTGAAATACCATCGGATCTTATTGTTTTACCACTTTTTATCCTTTTCAATCTTCAACCTTTGACAATCGAATTCTCCTATTTTATGTTAAGTTTCTATCATCTTTAAAATTACGTAACTCGTCCAATACGAGTTTATCTGTCACTGATTCATTAAAAAGTGTATCAGAGTATCTTCTCCATCTATTTTGTAGTGCCTTTTCCTCAACCAGGATCCTGCTATCTTTGTCTTTAATTCATTTAGCTTAAATCAAATCTCTTGTCTTCCTTTCTCTCGCTTTAGCAATTTTATATACATCTGTTTCATCTTCTATTTTGTCCAACCGCTTATAAAAATCTTCAAACACCTTTGATTTAGCTTCACTTACGGCATGTTTAGCTTCTTTCTTAATCAGACTATATTTTTCATAATTCTCTTGATTTTTATAATGTTGAAATGCCTTATAACTAGTTCTCATAAGTTTTAAAAAGAACCTCATTTGAAACTGTGATTTGTATTGGTGGCCATCGTGAGCCCACCTCAATCAGCATTTATCTGGATTCATATGTTGCTTGGTTGAACTTGATTTATATCATTATCGTATTTCCATAAATTTTCTTCATTTTAAACAAATATATGTATTCATACGATTTCAAATGAATGCTTTCATGATGGACTCGATTTGATCAAAGGTGATGAAAAAGTAAAATTCAACCATTTATGTGTTGGAGAGATCGTTTCTTATTTTGTCCCCAAACGATTTATAAGCTGAAACCTGTTAAATAAAAGGCCTTTTCCTAGCGCTTTTAAATTTGAATGTTCACCACTTGCTTAGACTAAAACAAGACGTCAAAAGCATCACTATGAAATCAACTGGTTCATGGCCTGGAAAGACGACAACAACAACAATATTACCTCATTGCTACAAAGGCTCACGCCTATAGTGGGGCATGGGGGACCAGATGTACACAACCATACCCATGTGTTAGAAACACATAGAGGTTGTTTTCTAATGACCCACAATGATGCGTCAAGCTATGTCGATCAACTACTATTTCACAATATAAGAAGCACATCCAATTTAGTCCATCATATTCCAAAGTCAAGAAAGAGTGTATCTAACTCCATTGAAAATGGAAAGTATGGCCCAAAAAGACTATATGGGCATAATTAATCATCAACATGCTGCATATCTTATATACACACTGTTGGTTAATTTCCTTGTTATACTAGGATTATAAGTTTCCTATATGTTAGGAGTTTGGATATGGTATGTTTCCATAATGGTAGTTATCTATTCCTATAGGCTTTAGGTTTAGTTTAGACAAGTTTAGTCTATAAAAGGGGGGCAGCTGGCTAATGCAAAGGTGCCCAGTTTAGTTGTTCGGTTTTGAGTTAATTTCTGAATAATATAAAGTGAGTTGTGCTTTATACGTGTTGTGTTCTTTGAATCCGTTATTACTTCAATTGGTATTAGAGCAATTGTTGTAACTTCAATTGGTATCAGAGCCAAGGTTGTTCGGAGAGAAAGGAGCTACCGTGGAGGGTTGCCGTGTGTAGGTTGATCCCGGATTGGAGGCTGCTGTATTCTTCGTATCAACAAGGGCCGGATTCTGTTCAACGAGTAATTAATAAAAAAGGAGGGGGCCGCCGCCACAGCCGAAAAATCGGCTGATGCTTATTATTCTACAGCCGAAAGGAATTGGCCAAAAATTTTGCAAAAAAATATCCTCCCTGGCCGAAAGGAGTTTTCCATTTAAATCAAAAATATATATTGCAAGGCGAAAGGAAGTGGCCGTTTGCAGTTTGAAAATAAGGGTAAAAATTTTCTTTTGCCCTAGGCCGAAAGGTACACGGCCAAAATTCGTCCAGTGATGCGTTGTGATCAACGAGTTCTTAGAAAGATCCAACCACGATGAGTGAAGTCGATAAAAGTAGCGCAAGGCATGTGAGCACCGCAAGTCAACCGCGTGTGAGAGAGGTTGGATCGACTGCCGTACAATGTCCGATGCTTTCTCTAACCAGTTATACTGTGTGGGATATGTGAATGAAGATCGTTCTAAGAGTTCACAAGGTGTGGGATACGATTGATCTAGGTTCGGATGATGCCAAGAATAATGATGTTGCAATTGCTCTACTATTTCAAGCAATCCCCGAGAATTTGATCTTACAAGTCGGCCATCAAGAAACATCGAAAGGAATTTGGGAAGCCATAAAGAGGAGATATTTGAGTGCCGATAGGGTCAAAGAGGCGAGGCTCCAAACCCTAGCTGTCGAATTCGATAGACTCAAGATGGCGGAAACGGATTCTATCGATGTTTATGCTGGAAAGTTGTCTGAAATTTCGGCAAAGTCGGCCTCCCTTGGGCAGCCCCTAGATGACTCCAAGATGGTCAAGAAATTCCTTAATGTTTTGCCGAGATCGAAGTACATACACATTGTTGCGTCACTAGAACAAGTGTTGGATTTAAACAAGATCGATTTCGAAGATGTTGTTGGTCGCTTGAAAGCTTACGAAGAACGAATTAACGAAGAAAGTTTCAATAATACATTAGACAGTACTTTGTTATATTCATCTTCTTTCGATCAACAAAATAAGGGACTTTCATATCAGAGGGACAGAGGCCGTGACTCACGTGGAAAAGGCCAAGGCCGAGGCTGAGAGACGAGGAGGGATCGCTCGAAGTTAATATGTTTTAGTTGCGACAAGCCCGGACACTTTGCAAGCAAGTGTCCTGAGAAGTTAAGATGTTTTCGTTGCGACAAGCCCGGACACTTTGCAAGCAAGTGTCCTGAGAGAAAAACGAAAACGGATGAGGCATTTATCGCTGATGAGCATGATGTAGATGAAATGGTGTTTGTCCACGAAGGTGCTGATTACGTACCTCAAGAAGTGTGATTGAATGAAAGGAGCTTGATGCCGAGTAAATTGACTTCTGAACCTATGGAAGATCATATGTGGTATCTGGATAACGGTGCGAGCAATCATATGTCGGGAAATAAATCTTACTTCTCCAAGTTGAATGAAAATGTGAAAGGCAAAGTAAGATTTGGAGATGGATCTTGCGTTGAAATTAAAGGCAAAGGAACGGTACTTCTTCAAGGCAAGACAAAGGAACAAAAGCTGCTTACCGAGGTTTATTATATACCAGAGCTGAGAAGCAACATACTCGGCCTCGGACAAGCCACAGAGGGTGGTTGTGAGGTGAGCTTGAAGGGTGAGCACTTGATGATGTATGATAGGAGCGGCCGTTTGTTGATGAAAGTTCAAAAGAGTCCAAATCGGCTGTACAAGATTTGTATAAAGCCGGGTGTCCAGATGTGTCTTCAAGCCAAGCTGGAGGATGAACTTTTGTCGCTAACCCATGAGCATAACCTTCTGAAGGAACAATATGAAAACCATCCAGAAGTTTTAAGAGCAAAAATTGAGCTCAAGAGAGTGCAAGATGAACTGGACAAATACAAGAATTTTGTTGATTTGGGTGAGAGGGATGTGCTGCTGGAGGAAGTTCAGGACTTGAGAAATCAACTACAGACATACATAGACTCCTCCCAGAAAGTAGGGTGGAAAAGAAGTCCTTTCTTGCAGTTAACCCATTCGTGCCAGCCATGCCTAGCTCCAACTCTGACTACAGTTGCCGAGACAAATGAACAAATTGCTGAGCAAAGACTGAGAAAGGAAAGGCTTCAATGGACTGAAGCAGAGAGTAAATGGATCACTTTTGTAGAAGAACTAAGGTCAGAAATTCAAGGAGCTCAAACACTTGCCGAAAAGCACAAGCATGATCTTGATATGGAGAAAAAATTCACAGAAGAGCTCTCAGAGGCAATGCGGCTTGCAATGGAGGGCCACGCACGCATCCTTGAACAGTATGCAGAGCTAGAAGAAAGACATATGCAAATGCTTGCTAGGCATAGAAAAGTTCAGGATGGAATTGAGTATGGATTGATCGAGATGGAGTATGTAAGTGGCGACGAGCAAAGAGCGGATATCTTGACAAAACTGTTGGTGCGGACGAAGTTCAAGGAGATGCGAAGCTTACTTGGCGTGGAAGACCTTCTGAGGGTACGTTCGGAAATTAAGGGGGAGAATTTTGGTTAATTTCCTTGTTATACTAGGATTATAAGTTTCCTATATGTTAGGAGTTTGGATATGGTATGTTTCCATAATGGTAGTTATCTATTCCTATAAGGTTTAGTTTAGACAAGTTTAGTCTATAAAAGGGGGGCAGCCGGCGAATGCAAAGGTGCCCAGTTTAGTTGTTCGGTTTTGAGTTATTTTCCGAATAATATAAAGTGAGTTGTGCTTTATACGTGTTGTGTTCTTTGAATCCGTTATTACTTCAATTGGTATCAGAGCAATTGTTGTTACTTCACATACAGACAATGTCCTAGTGTTTAACATATTTAATACAAAATCGATGATCAACTCCATGCACTGTGTCCTTGTCTACATTTTTCAGAACATACCATGCCTCATTAGCCACCATACGAAGTGTTCTATTGATTTTGCATAATCCTCTGTCCATAACCAACATGCCAACAACGTATTCAAAAACCTGGTTTGCATAATCACCTTTCACCATAAGGCTACTTGATCTTTCGTGGTGGCGTTTGATTGAGCAAATTAGCTTTCTTGAGGGAAGTAAATTCGGCAGCCAGTTCATCATAGTCAGGAAGCTTTGGATGCACATGCTGATGTAAAGGGCTTCGTCCAGGCTGTTCCGTGGGGAATGAACTCGATCTATGATAGCTGTCCAAGTTACCATCATTAGGCCTTTCAACAGGCATTGTCGCCGCCCTAGAGTAGGAGGGGTTTCTTGCCACTTTGGCCTCATGACTTTCAGATTCTGAGCTAGAGAAAAAGAAAGCATGAACATCTTCAGTTTTGCATGATTTTCGCGATGAATGTATCTGTTCAGCCTTCTGGATATCTCGCTTTTTGTTGTAGGTGCATTTATCATAACAGATTCTGCATTGAATCATGGCAGGTGAATAGCTCGTGTCATCGGTCTCATCTGAAGTGCAGAAATAGCATGGATTTTCTAAGCTGCAGATGCTAGAGTTAGTATTCTTGGGGCTACATCTGCAGCCTATTCTGTGATTTTTATCCATTGAGTTGGCAAAACTGACAATGATATTGGGAACTTGTTGTGCGTGGTATGATTTAGGCTCTTGCTTCATTGGAATATGCTTGTGATGTCTTCTCTTCTCACTAAGTTTACGACCATAATATGGGACATTTGCACATGATTCACCATAGTATATCTCACATTCGACATCTTTCACATTCATGATGTCTATAGAAACTGTTCTGTCCCTTAATCTTTTACCAGACACTTCTAGGCTCTTCTTAAAGATTCTTGATTTATCTCTTTCATGTCCAGAGTCTTGATCGGCTTCTAGCCCTGTATCTTGTTCTGCATTGGATCTCAAAGGGACAACAGATGGACTAAACATGAATATCCTTTTATCCTGGAGGTTTCTTCCGTTTTATCGCAGGACTTAAACTCCTGAATCTCGGCATGAACCCCTGTTTCCTCTGGTAAATTAACTGAACTTTCTGAAGAAGATTCAAGAGGATGAAATCCCTTCTCACATGTCAAAGATAAAGTGCGAACCAATACTCCGTCTTCGGCTTTTTCCAGGCAGGGCGTCATGGAGCTTTGGACTGATGGTTCTTTATCATTTATAGGATTGCACAGAACTGTTTTGGGACTGATCAAAGGGAACATGATCTTAGATTTCAGAAATGGGTAAACAAAGTGTTTCAGTAGCTTCTTTGCCTCAGAGGAGAAATCAAAGCATACAATCTCTTTTTCTCCACCATTGATGTCATTAGCCCCTGGATTTTTTTGAGGGATAGTTGCAATACTTAAAGAGTCAGATCAGCACTTCTTTTAGTTGCCTGCATAACATAGATCATTATTACTAAACAACAACAACATTACTCCATTGCCTTAAAAGCAGAACAAAATAACACGAGTTTTGTCAAGAAACGTCAAGAACCAAACACACTACCAAGTTTTGTTGCGATTCAGAACTGTACTCAATCAACAAAGGTTCTGACTGGAAATTGCTCCTAGCGATTTCAGTCACCAATCTGCTCTTGACTTCATCTGGTACTTGCTTTAAGCATACTTTTTCTTGCATCTATTTCAAATGAATTAGTCCGACATGATCAAGCACATCTTAGTAATTTGTCTGGTTGATAACACGTTTAGTAACAAACCTGAGGGTTTACTAGATTGCCTGGAAGTAAATGAAGGGCTGCATTTGTGAATCTCTGACCATAACGCTCTCCAAACAGTTTCCTTAAACCATAAAGTTCAGGCAGTTCCCCAAGTCTTGCTGATACAAATATGATAGTTGATGCTGCTTCATTTATGTCATTTGGGCAGTCCCTAGAGCACAAGAAAAGAGCCATACATAGTGGATACAAATCAAAGTGTAAGGTGGATAGCCTATAAGTTTTCGAACAATTTTAGTGTCGAGACAAGTGATGATTGAGAAACATACTTGTTTTTTCGGATGTAAGGGAGATTAATGATGATAAATTCACAGAACTGATCCAATAGATCATACACTGCTACCAGATTTTCATCCTTAAACACCTGCTCAACCTGGAATAAACATGAGAAGCAACCATGTTCAGATTAGATTGTTTAGTTGTGTAAATGCAATGGGAGTGGTTTCTGACAGAGCATCTTGAAAAATAAAACAACCCCATTAATTTATCTTATTCTGCAATTTCACCACATAAAATAAAAGCATAAAGATGAATGAAAGAAAAAGAAGAGGCTGCTTTTGTTTTCCTAGCCATCAAAATGAGTGTAAATTCCACCACTAGCTTTGTGTTTTAGACAATAGCTTTTCTAACCACATGCATTGATACTTCTACTTTGTCCTTTAATGGAAAATCTTAATTATTCCAACATTACTGAAATCCATAGGAAAAATAAGGAAGAACCAGATTTAGTCTAAAGATCACACCTTACTGGTAAGGACAATGTTGAAAAGAAGAAGGAAATTAAAAAAAAAGGCTTTAAAGGTATGAGATTTTTCAATACTGTTCTAAGAATAGTTAGGATTTCCAGAAAGGAGATGCCATTTGCTTGATAAGAAATATAAAAGAATACCGAAAACTCGATTGCCTAAAACTGAAGTACTATTTTCCAAGTAGCAGGAAGCAGAGCAACGACAGGAAAGAGAGAGTTGGAGCGAATCCAATCATAACATAAACTAAACATGCAAACATAACAACAAAAACAATACTATATTTCCTTACTCCCATCTATACCGAGTATGAAGAGGTCGGATGTACGCTACCATAACCATGTGCTAGAAACAACAGAAACATATAAACAAAGTCAAATTTCTCAATGCTATATTTTTTTTTTTGAAATTTCTCAATGCTATCTGAGATTGGTTTACGATGATATTACGCGGTGTAATGAATTAGAAAAAACAAGGAACTAAGGGAATCAGAAGACTTTTTCTTATCATCTTCAACTTCATCACACAATGAACCAATCACTAATGGCTACTGGGCACCCCAAAGGAAATCAGACGGCTTTTTCTGAAGTTTTAGTATACTGAACCATTCGATTTCCGTATAATTTGTACTGAACAAATCCCTTTTATATGTATTTATGAGATGGGAAGTGGGCAGGAATCAAACAAAGTAAATCATACCCTATCAAGAGCAGTCTTGAAATGGCCTTGTTTGAGGAGATGAGCAACATCATCTCTCAACTGCCTTACAATTGTACACCTTTTGTTCTTCAGCAGCTTAAGCCGGCACTGCACTTTTCTGATCAATCTCTTGCTGCTGCCACCAACAACAACAACATTACCCATTGTCTTAGAGGCTCCTGCCTATGGAAAGGTATGAGGTGATTGGATGTACGCAACCATACCCATGCGTTAGAAACACAAAGGTTGTTTACCAATGATCTATAATGATGCGTCAAACTATGTCGATCAACTGATACTTCACAGTCTAAGAAGCGCAACCAATTTAGTGAGTGATTTTGCTTTATTAGATCATATTTCAAAATCAAAGAAGAGTGTGTCCTTGACTACATTGGAAATGGAAACGCTCTTGCTGCCAAATAAACAAAAAAAACAATAAACATGAAGCTAGATCATGGATCCTGCTAAAATCAAGAAATGGAAAAACATGGGATTTTAAAAAGTACCATTTGGAGGCTTTTCTCCACCCAAATAGTATGTCAAACATGTTGCAAAAACCCCACTTCCAAGTTGCAGCCTGTAGTTGAAGGAAGAAGCTAATTTGATAGAAAAATTGTTCTGGAGCAGCTGAGAGAATATGTAGTTGGCATGAGCTTGTTTTCAGCTACCTAAAGAAAATGGAGGGAGAGGTGATAATCACTAAGCATATTAACTGACTCACTACTTGTGACAGTTGTGGGAAAAAAATTTACTGTCATGGGCATTTTTTATCCAAAAAGTCATAATTTTGGACCAAATCTCAACTCGAGTATCAACTAAACTATGTCATAAGAGCCAAAAAGTCATAATCTGATCTTGGTTCTTATCGTCTTAGTCTTAAACATATTTAGAAGATGATGCAAATCAAATACCCTACAGTCGTTTCGACTGGTAAGACAATTAACAAACACATACAATACCTATTGCTAACTGCGACAGCAACCCTTTAATCCAATTAGACCATATATTATGACCTAATGAAGTATTGATTCAGATAGTAATGTTACACCTATATTGCGTGTGTCTTTGTCTGAACATGCATGTTTCTAATATATTATCATGGGCAGTTTTGTATGACAAGCGGGTGGTTGGGGAAGGGGTGGTGCGATGGGAGCAGTGGATAGGATGTTCTCCAACTCTCTTGAAACTGCTAAATAGCACTAAAACATTATTTTTAGACAGTTATCGAACTTAGTTGGATTGGTGGGGCTGTGGATATAAACTTGGTGTTTGTCATCATCATATTTTTTTAAAATTTTACTGTTTCTGTTAGGTCTTTTACTTCATTGACAAGTCTTTTCTTTCAGAGAAAAAAATTTGAATTTTGTGCAGGTGCAAAACAATCATGAGCCAAAATGGAAGTGTTTCAAATCTCATGGTATGGTTTTAAAGTTATTAATGACAATTTAATGGTGAGGATTTCTATCTAAACAAGTTTCATCCTCTATTTTATTGTTATATTGGCTGAGGAATATTTTATCTTTTTTACTTGGTTACTTAAGAGTCGTGCCTTTAGTTTATCTTATAATATCAAGTTTACTACTGTTGGCTTTTAATCATTTTGTCCCGAAAATATTGTCTTAGTTTTTATTTTAGTTTATCTCAAAAATATTGTTCACTTTTGAAAAATAGTAAATATTAGTAGATAAAGTTTTTATTTTATCATTTCAATCAACATGTACATAATTTTATCTAGTTTGACTTCCTAAATGCTATTCGATCTCAAAATCAAGCTCTAGCGTCTTTGAACTTGAATCGAACTCGAACAGTATTCGAATCTATTCGAGCAAAAAATAAATGTAGTTTTTATTTTTGAAAAGTGCATGTTTTAGGTATAAAGATGCATTTTAGCTGATATTTTTGAACCGATAATAGTTCTTTTTTGGCATAAAAGTTTATTCATTACAATAATTGACAGTTATCATGTTTAATTTATTGTGTGTGTCAAACAAATATGCTAGTATAACATCAAATCATGCATAATTTCCATATATATATATAATATGTTCGAGCATTAACATGCTCAAGATTGCATCGGTAAATATTTGAGTCGACTCGAATTCGATCTCGGTTTATCAAACTGAACTAGTGGAACGAAATTCCGAGCCGAACTTGATCGACTTACAAATCACTAGACTCATTTACATCCATATGGGTGAAGTAGCCATAATACAAAGTGATATTTATATCCCAAACTATATGGGACACGAGAGGATGAATCAAAACAAAAGGTTATCAAATGCTCATCTTCTTTCTCAAATTAGAAGAAAGAGTCATTTGTTGGACTTTGGTTTAATTTGGTCGCTAAGAATTAAGGATTCTGAAATGTGCTCAATCCTATTCTAACAGTCATTTTCGAAACAAGTAGATTAAATGGACTCGTAATAAAGTAAACATTTCATACACAAGGATGCGTCTATAAAGGTTTTAAAATAATACGATAACAACATCATAGAAAAAACAAAATATTAGAAAAAGTTTCTAGTTTTTTTTTTAAAAAAATTTTAACAATACCATTATAAGGTGATGAACTATTACATTTACATAGATTTAAATTTGTATCTTTTTTAGCAAGATGTTGTAAGTTTTAACTTAAATCGCTGAATGCTACATTATTATTTTTTAATTCACTTGAATAAGCACAAATTTTAAAAAGGTCAAGGAGTAAGTATGATTAGTTGATCCATGATCAATGAAATGTGTAGAATATTTATGGCCTCTTGTTTTGGCCGCTCACCCTCTTGCTTGCATGTAGATAAAGTTTATTTGTCATCATTTTATTGTAGCACTAGTTATTCCATGCACAAAATAAAATTACTGATGAAGAAGAAGGGGATGAGATCTCCTCACCACCGGAACCATCACCTCCTTTTCCACCGTCCGACACGTGTCAGCAGAGGTGGTGAGACTAGATGCAGGTGACTCTCATCTAGCCTTGCCAATCCTTCCTAGTGTCACGTGTCAAACGATAGAGAAGGAAATGATGGTTGCGACGGGTGAGTAGATCCGGTCACAGAAGAAGGATGCTTATTGACGTTTAGATTTCCAGCCGAATCTATATGGGCGGATAAGGGAAGTTGAGTTTCGGTCACCAACTGATAAAATCGTGAAACGTGAAAGGAGGACTTTTTGAGCGATGAGATCATAGGGGGAGAGGATCTCCTGATCCCCTTCAAAGGGGTATTAAATGACCCCCCGCCACGTGGCACACGCGGGATGGTGAGGCTGGATGGGGGTCACCTGCACCCAGCCTCACCACCTCCTGTGTGCCACGTGGCGGACGGTCCCAAAGGGGGTGAGGAGTTGGGGGGTTAGAGGATCTCAATCCGATCATAGGAGGCTAAAAGTGAGGTAGAATATGAGCCTCCAATCACGTGTCGCCACGTGTACAAAAGCAAATAGGTGTTGCAATTTCTTTTTTTTAAAAAAATTGTCTTTTATACACGTGGCGACGCATGATTGGAGGCCTCATATTATATTTCTTTTTTAGCCTCCTAGTATCTCTCCGTTTTTTAAGTGGCGTTGACGGAAGATGTATGCTAGCCCAATCGACTTCCTTTTTTCTTTTTCTTTTTTTCCGGCCTGTTTAAAGACATGAAGTACAACCTTAAAGTTTTCTTTGACTTTAGTTTGCCAAAGACCCCTTGTGGTAGAGCGGACGGTTACACACTATGTGCGATTTTTTCCGTCCACAGCCCCACCCAAATCTCCGGCCAGTCTTGGCCATCTCCGGCCATTTGAAGCCTCTGCATGGACCCGCAACCTACAGATCTTAACTCGGAGGAGGCAGATTTACTGAGAAGAAGCACCAAGAAGATTAAGAGGCATATGATGGAGGATTCTGGGCCACTAAACCTAGACGAAGAAAGGGGAACTGAGGGTTGGGCTAACCTTTTCCGTTCCAATGAACCAGCTGCGGAACTCTATACTGGAAGTGATGATGAGGAAGATGACGCTGAAGATTTCCTAGAATGGTATAAGGAAGCGCTTGTTCCGGAGGATGAGGACATCGATGTTGGTCAGTTATCAATGGATGTGTCGATTGAGGAGTGCAGGGAGCTTTGGAAAACTTGGAGGAGAGCCCTGATCGTGAAGGTACTTGGTAAGCAGGTTTCTTTCCGGATTCTTGAAAAAAGATTACAGGATTTATGGGGAATGGGAGGGAGAATTGATATTGTTGATCTTCCGGAGGGCTATTATGTCGTGCGTTTTTCTTCCCGTATACAGTATTTACATGCGTTAGAGAATGGGCCATAGATGGTACAGGGTTTTTATATTACCGTAATGAAGTGGCGGCCGTTTTTCTCTGCCACCCGTAATACCGTTACTAGTACATTGGTGTGGGTTAGAGTCCCTGATTTCCCGCTAGAGTTCTTTAAAGAAGGGTTGTTGGTCCGGTTAGGTAGATTGTTGGGAAAACCGATCAAGGTTGATCATACAACTGATTCAGTCGGGAGAGGGAAGTATGCCCGTATCTGTATCCAAATTGACCTTCGCAAACCCCTTGCTTCTCGTATCAAGCTTAATGGCAGGGTGTTTACAATTGAATATGAAGGGCTGTCTCAGATTTGTTTCAAATGTGGTATGTATGGCCATGTCTTGGATGAGTGTGGTCAGAATCCAACTATTCCAACTGAGGGGCTATCTTATCACGGTAGGCCTAGTAGGGGGGAGACAGCTGCTCCGTTTGGCCCATGGATGATAGCTACGAACAGTAGGCGGAGAAGACCTCAAATACCGAAGGAAGCTGCCGTGTATGCATCTGGGTCAAAACAGGGGAAAAATAAGAGGGTGTTTACCACGGGTACCAAATTTGATGTTTTAATAGAGTCGGAGGAGGAGAGAGACGAGGAAGAACATGACGACGATCTTCAAGCCAAATTAAATAGGATTGAAGATAGAGGACCCCCAGTGACATTCCAAGTAACTTCTAAGGGGAGCAGTGGCGATGGTGATATCAAGAAGAAAAAGGGTGTGGCTCTGAAAGTTGGAAGTAAACCTCGGGTTCAGCCCAAACAGTCTAAACCTCAGGGTAACTACTACTTTGGGGAGCACTTCATTGAAGACGAGGCAGGAAAAATTGCTGTACGGGGAGGTTCTGTCCGTGGCAGGGGACACGGGAATCGTGGTAGGGGAGGTGGACCGGGTTCCAGATCTCTTCGGGATATCACGAACGCAACATCTACCATCAAAACTACCCAGCTCCAGGTTGGGTCGATGGAAGCATGGCCCAGCCTGGCGGATCCAAGGAATAAGATGACCAGCGCAACTAAGGAGGCTTCTATCAAGCAACACCCTCCGGACTCATGTGATGATGATATGGGAGTTGTTGCATCTCCAGCCCCAGTGGGTTTAGTATCCGAAAGGGATATGGCGAATACTGTACGGGATACTGAGATGACGCCGCCTGAGTCGAGGAATACAGGCCCATCCGATATACCTAAAGACCTTTAATGATGAAACTTATTGCGTGGAATTGCCGTGGCGCAGCCTCACAAAGCTTTCGGAATGCTATACGAGAAATACAAATGACCCACCATCCTAACATTGTGTTTCTGTGTGAAACTCGGGTGCAAAGCAAGGACGCGAGCTGGCTCTTAGAAAACTCTGCCTTCTCTAATTTCGCAGCTGTGGAGGCTAGGGGGTTCGCGGGCGGACTTTGGTGTTTATGGGATAGCGGCTCTTTGAATATTAAGGTTCTGGGATATACTGCCCAGATTCTCAATCTGGAGATTTGTACTAACGGGAGGCCCTGGCTCCTTTCGCTTGTCTACGCATCCCCGGTAGTGGCCATACGTGACACTTTTTGCCACTATGTCGAATGTATGAGCGCCGTTATAAACATCCCTTGGGTACTCATTGGTGATTTCAATCAGGTGATCTACCAAGACGATAAGGTTGGTGGGAGACCTGTCCAGGGCTATTCGGTAGATAGGATGCGATCTATGGTTAGTAAATGTGAACTGTTGGAACTACCTTATTCAGGTCCGAGGTTCACATGGTCGAATAATATCCCGGGAAGGTGCAATATTAAACAGAGAATCGATCAATGTTGGGCTAATGAACAGTGGCACTTCCTTTTCCCCGATGCAACCATCCGGCACTTACCGAAGCTACATTCGGACCACCACCCTCTTCTGTTGTCCCTTGATGCAACAGCAGCGCGGGTGTGGGGATCACCCCCTTTCCGTTTCCAGTCTTTTTGGATGCGTCATGGAAACTTCAAGGAGCTTGTGAAGGAGTCCTGGGTGGATGTCCCAGGCGACATTACCATCACTGTGAGAGAGTTTACTAAGCGGGTTCAGCTATGGAGGAAGGAAACGTTCGGCCATGTGGGGCGAAGGAAGAACAGATGCTTGGCAAGAATACGTGGTATACAGGAAGCACTATCTATGCGACCCTCTAGATTCCTGACGAGATTGGAGCAGGAATTGCTGGAGGAGTTCCATTCCCTATCACACATGGAGATGCAGTATTGGAGAGTTAAAGCGAAGCTCGACTGGTTGGGTGAGGGGGAACAAAACTCGCGACTTTTCCATAAAACCATGGCGACCAAACGAAAATCTAAAAGGATTGTTGCTTTGAGATGTGGTTCTGATCGTTGGATTGATGACCCGGATATTCTAAAGTGTAGCATCAGAGACTATTATATCAAAATGTTTTCTAACGTCCGGGTACAGCCACCATCTTATCCGAAGTTTGAATTTCCTGTTATAACACATTCGGACCGTAGTATGTTGAACCGTCCAGTTACGCCAAGGGAGATTGAGGCTGCTCTCTTCCAAATGGGACCGGATAAGGCACCGGGGCCTGATGACCTTATTCCGGGTTTTTTCCAGAAGAACTGGGATATAACAAAAGGGGCGGTTACTAATTTTGTCATGGAGGCGTTTAAACGTAAGAGCTTTCCAAGGTCAATGAATGAAACTTTGATCACTCTCATCCCTAAGGTGGCACATCCGGAGGATATTAGTCAATTTAGACCCATTGCGTTGACAAATGTCCTTGTGAAGATCATTTCTAAGGTGTTGGCGAACCGTTTAAAGCTACTTATTCCGAAGCTAGTTTCACCGGAGCAATGTGCGTTCACCCCGGGGAGGACTGCGTCAGAAAATATAATTATTGCACAGGAGATGATGCATTCTATGCGGAATAAGACCGGAAAAAAGGGCAGCATGGCTATTAAAATTGACCTTGAGAAGGCGTATGACAAACTTGACTGGACTTTTTTGAGGAGGGTGCTCCTGGCCGTGGGGTTCTGCGCAGACCTTGTCGAACTTATTATGTTTACGGTGCAGTCGGCCACATTATCCATTCTTTGGAATGGTGAGCGTTTGGAGGCGATCCAGCCTACCCATGGGATTAGGCAGGGTGATCCCTTGGCACCATATATGTTTCTTCTTTGTATGGACGTTCTGAGTAGAAATATCAGCAAGGCAGTGCTTGAGCACAGATGGTTCCCGATTAAAGCTTCTAGGTCCGGCCCGGGTGTTTCGCATATTTTCTTTGCCGACGACCTTATACTTTTTAGGGAGGCTTCGGAACGGCAAGTGAATACTATGGAAGGCATCTTGACACAATTCTGCAGGATATCAGGGCAATCGATTAGCTTCAGGAAGTCAAAAATTTTTACGTCACGGAATACAGACTTTGGTACGGTGAAGCTACTGAGTAAGATCTTGAAAATGGATGCTACAGAGAATTTGGGGTGTTACTTAGGAATGCCGATTCTCCACAACAGAGTCACTACAAAAACCTATAGCTTTTTGGTGGACAGGGTGAAGATGAAGCTTTCGGCCTGGAAAGCTAAAGTGCTCTCCCAGGCTTCGCGGGCTGTCCTTATTAAGTCGGTGTTGACCGCATTGCCGACTTACGCGATGCAAACATCCAAAATCCCGTCTAGTACCTTGGCCGATTTAGAACAGCACATTCGGCGTTTCTTTTGGAACGAATTAGATGGCACTAAACATCTGCATTACCTTGCCTGGGACCAGTTATGCAGATCCAAAAACACTGGAGGTTTGGGTATTCGGCGGCTTGAAGTGATGAATTTGTCCATCCTCATGAAGTTGTGTTGGGCCTTGATGGTGGGGGAGAACCAACTTTGGGCCGAGATTCTGCGGCACAAATATGGAACACTTTTGGAGTGGAACCCAAAGCCTGGGGGCTCTTTTGTTTGGCGTAGTATTTGCAAATGTTTACCAATGTTCGTCCGTGGCCTGTGCACCGATTATGGGGATGATGGGGAGCTAAAGGTCCGTTGGTTGCCAAATGCCTCGGGCAAATTTTGCGTTGCTAGTGCCTATGACATGTTGGTTTCCGAGGGGGATGACAAAAAAGATCATGCCTGGAATCGCATCTGGAGACTAAGGGGTCCGGGTCGACTGAATTTATTCTTATGGCGCCTTAGGCATGGAGTTCTTCCAACTGCTGCTTTTTGCCGGAAGCGTGGCCTTGGGGGGAGTATCGGATGCCCAATATGCAAGCACCCTCATGGAGATGCACTTCATGAAGTTAGGGATTGTAGATGGTCGAAGGAGGTATGGTGTCGTCTATTCGGCACGGCTAGACGGGAGGCCTTTTTTGACACCAGGACTGTTGAAGACTGGGTTGATTTAAACCTGAAAAGGGTGTTAGTGGGTGGTTCCAATATGTCTTGGTGGGCATATGTGTTTAGAGAGGCGGCATATAGCATATGGCGAAGTCGAAACGAGATTGTTCATAATGTGCGACCAAAGAGGGCCCCTCCGTGGGTGACAGCGAATGAGATTTTGAGACAAGCTAGGATGACTTTCATTGCTGTTGGAGAAGATGAAAGCTTTTTTGATGTAAATAACATGTAGATGGGTATATTGTGGTGTCCACGTAAATTTTGTGTGATGTAATTTTGTGAATGTTATTAATCAAATCGTTCCTTTCTTTGGAAAGACATGAAGTACGTATGCATGTTATATGTGGCATGAATAATTCAATATATACATATATATATATGTATGTATGTATGCATATATATATGTTTGACCATTTGGATGTTTTGACTTGAATTGTATACAAAAATAAGGCCTGTCTGAAATTCATTTCATTAAGGAAATCGGGAATTGAGTTCTGCCAATTCAGTCCGCGATAAAATCTGGTAAAGGAATTGGACTGGGCTTTGTCCATTCGAACCATGACCCATTTTCGTTTGATACCATATAGTTGACCCTTGGACCAGTTCTGGACTTTGACCATTTGGACTGAACTGTGGCCAGATTATGATTATTCATCCCCCCGACCCAATTGAAGTTCCAACCTACATTCGGACTTGGTCAGCTGACCCGCCTCTAACTGGATGATTTCTGTATAGTTAGCATTGAGCGTTGACCAGAATTATTAAAATAATAATTAAATTACAGATTTATTTGATCGTTTATATTATGGTTAATATAATTTTCAGATTTTAAATTATTCTAATGATCTTAACATTACGTCTGCTTAGGTTACGATATTTTGTTGTCAAGTATTTGTTTGATAGATAATTTAGATATTTTATTGATGCCATATAAAGAAATTATTTTTACAATTTTAAGATTATGGTATAAAGAAAATAAAATATCATCAAACCTATAGTTTTGATTAATAACACAATTACTCTATCCTACAGAAAAGTGATATTTTGTTAAAAGAGAAGATTAAGCAATAACATTCCATATGCCTACAAGTACTGAAATATTTATTGGTTGTTCAATTTTCATATTGTTCTAAGTGTATTCTATGCATCAGCTCATTTCGATTCATAGAAGGATTCATTTTGAATAATTATGGTATTATCAGCTCATTATGATCTTAAGTTACATAAAATAAATGTTAAAACTACATTTTTATTGGGGTTTTTGATGAAGGGGTATACATGCATCAACTTGAAGGTTTTGTAAATTCTAATAATAATTAATTGGTTTGCAAATTAAAGAAATCCATATATAAACTTAAAAGGCTTTCTGTCAATGGAACCTTAGGTTTCATAAGGTAATCTCCTCATTTGATTTTGTAGAGAATATTGTTGATCAATGTATATATCTCAAAATCATAGTAGCGAATATATTTTCTTAGTCTTATATGTGGATGATATTCTGCTTACAAACAGTGATCTTGGATTATTGCATGAGATTAAGTGATTTCACATAATGAAATTGATATGAAGGAAATTGGCGAAGCCTCTTATGTCACATGCATACAGACTCAAAGAAATAGAACAAAAAAATTACTTGTCGTTTCTCAGAAAGATTTCATTAACAAAGTGCTTAAGAGATTCCGTATGCAAAATTGTGCATCCATTGCGTCACTATTACCAAATGAGAAGATTTATTTTGGACCAATGTCTTAAAAATGCATTGGAAAAGAATCAAATAAAAAGCATTCCATATATCTCGCTCATTGGGAGCCTATGTATGCATTGGTTTGTACCGAACCTGGTATTTCATTTGCTGTCAGAGTGTTTGGTAGGTACCAAAACAACCATGATATGGCTCATTAGAAAGCTTCTAAAAAGGTGTTGAAAGATTTACAAGGGACCAAATATCATAAACTCACATATTGACAATCAGGTAATTCGAAAGTAATCGACTATTCTGATTCAAATTATTCTGGCTACAAGGATACAAGTAAATCTACTTCTTGATACATTTTCTTTCTTGCTAGATGTCGTATTTTAGAGAAGTAAGAAGCAATACATTATCGCTTCATCCACAATAGAAGCATAGTTTATTGCATGCTATGAAGCTGCTCACATGCTTTATAGATGAGAAATTTCATTTGTGGTCTAAAAATTGTCGATGATATTGTTAGACTCAAGAGAATTTTTCTGCGACAATCCAGCTGCTATGTTCTTTATGAAAAATAATAAAAGTGGGAGTCGCACCAAACTTATCGACATAAAGTATATGAAGGTCATATATCATATCAGATAAGGAGAAATACAAATTGAATACATTAATACGGAGTCAATGATTGATGAACCTATGACTAAAAGATTGCTGGTTGATTTTTACTGGATCATGATATTAATACAAGACTCCTTAGATCTTCTTAATTTATTGTTCTTTGATCATATGCTTGTCTAGAGGGTTGTTAACTTTTGAGTATGCTCATTTATAGTTATTGTGATCTATAAATGTGGACCCGTTGAGATGATTTATATTAAGTCATTTTTTGGTCTGATTAAATATATGATACATTATAATTATTGGAAGAGAGTGTTTGACATTAAAGCATGACTACTATGATTCATGTGTTGTATTTTCTATCTAAAAAAAATATGTAGTCAATAAATTCAAGGGACAATCAAGTTCGTTTCCACATTTTTTTGTCACTTATAAAGTGTTATCTGTCATTGACATGAGATCCAAGTTGGAGAATGCAAGAATCTCATAATTTATTATGATAGATACAAGAATCTCATAATCTATTCATATATTATTAAGGTAGATCACATGGACAAATGTATTCTTATGTTTTATTGGCCAAACATATTGCAATGATTGAGACAATTTGATTACTGTTTGATTGAGTATCAATTTAATTCCTTGATAGAAGGATTAATTGTTGTTTAAACATTGAAAGGGTCCCTAGCCTAGCTATAAATACCGAGCCTATGGTACTCTATCTATTCAAGCTTTTCAAATCTTTTGATAGACATAGACTAGAAGATTCTCTTCTTCAAAATTTGTCTATCTAAAAGGCTCCGGATTAAAGGCATCAATTAAACGATTAAGGCCGAAAATAACTTTTATATTTCCGTAATTATTTTTACCCTAACACAAACGGCTTCACATACTTTTGTTGTCGTTGGAATATGCTAGATATAGGTTGTTGTGTTGTTGTTTGTTACAAACGCCTTCACATCAATCCCTTGCGACAAAGCACTCGGCTATGAGGATCAACACCAATAGGCAGCTATAACGACAACATATGAGCCTTAGGCAACAATTTGCACCTGATGTCTTTAGGCTATTATAAGGTTTAAACTCTAACCAGTAAGGGTTCTTGTCACACCCAGTCTCAAAGGTAGTGTAAGGATGTAAATCAGGCACCCAACGGTCCGCTAGCAAGAGCTTAGTCATATACATAGTAGTCTGCATAAGGAGGTCCCAGCACTGCAGGCAAGCCTACAGGTCAAGGAGCTCCCACACTATGCACTTGCTGGATAGGAGGTCCCAGCACTGCAGGCAAGCCTACAGGTCAAGGAGCTCTCACACTATGCACTTGCTGGATAGGAGGTCCCAGCACTGCAGGCAAGCCTACAGGTCAAGGAGCTCTCACACTATGCACTTGCTGGAAAAGAGCTCTCTTGCCTTTGGCAAGAATTGAACATCTTACCTCCCTTTCGAAAACTTCTGCCTGAAACCAGTTGGACTATGTCCTGTGGATGTTTTTGGCTATTATAAGAATCGTATTGCGGGACGTTTCTATGATAAGGGTGGAGGGGGGGGGGGGGGGGGGCTGATTCCCTATCACAACATAGGAAGGTGGAGAAAGTAAATTCATTGTGGAGGATTATGAATAACCAAACAGAGGGCACCCTTTTCCCTTCTGCAAGCAAAACCATCAGAGATGGAGAACAACTCCAAGACAAGCAAGAAAGAGTGGCTCCACTTGTTCTCCTCCAACCAAAATCTTGTTCACTATTATGAATTCAGTTGAAAAAATATTCCGAGGTGGAAAAAAAAAAGAAAACCTTTAAAAGGAGAAAAAAAAATCAGAGATTATTAGAATCCAACTTTTTAGGCATGTTGTTACAAGTTTGTAGCTCACAAGGCAAGATGCATATATAACTAACAGTAAGCTGAATACTGCAACATCAGAGCCCAATTTAAGAGCTATATTCATAGCGTAGTCTAAAAATAGCCAGGGTCTCGGAAGCGAATTCTCTATCTTTTGGGATGGAGTTATTGTTCGCCTGCCTTCACCCTCCACAGATCCTAGCGATATCTTTTAATGTTGTTAGGATATACTGGGTATGTGTTGTTGTTGTTACTCATAACGTATTCTAAAACTGACAAATTTTATAATGGTCAATGAACAACTATTAAACATTCATTAACTAATCACATAAGAAATAGTTGATATTTACAGCACAATATATGTATAGAGATATTGTTTGCCTGCCGCTCACCCTCCCCAGACTCTAACGATAGCTTTTGCTGTCGTCGGGATACACTGGGTATGATTGTTGTTGTTGTTGTTGTAATATATGTATAGAGAGAGAGATATGGAGTATTAGCTTTAGTGGAGAAGGATCATGATCAAGAATGTCATCAAATCTTCAACAGCAAGTAACAATCAGTCCGGGGGAGGAAGCAGAGATGGAAACTCTGCAGTTGCAAGAACTCCTTGCATTAGCTCGGACGAAAGAAAAAGCCGAATTTACAGCACATTTCACTTTAATCACAACCCTTTTCAGCTTCTGGGCTCTTGATTTTCTTGCATTATCGGTCGATGTAAACTTGTATGTCTGAAGATAAATCTGCCTTTGTCTTGCCCTTTCACTTCCACGGCTTAAAAATAAAACCATTTGGCCATGATCATAGCTCTGACTCTTTGGCCCAACAAATAATTGATCAGTTTCTTGATTCAAATACTCATAGCTTTCTGCTCTTCTGCTGAAATTCATTTTCCGAAGGGGTTTGTATGCAAAAGGAAAGTCTGATTGAACTATTTAAAATATGTGGAATAAAATATGCTTTTGCCCTTCGTGTAGAAACTTTTGTCCATATCATCCAAGTCCAAATCCTGTATGCTTGGTTCTTAGAAGGTTCCATAGAAATTGATGTGAAGTGCAAGTCATTTTCTTCGAGATTTTCACGAATTTAAAAATATTAGATCTTCATTAGATTTTTATTATGTGTCATCGGGAAACAACCTCTGTGTGTTTTTAACACATGGTTATGGTTGCGTACACCCAGCCTCTATATCCCGTGATAGGCGAGAGATCTATGACAATAAAGTAATGTTGTTGTTGTAAATCTTTATGAAATTGCATGCTTGTGAAGTGCGCACATGCCAATTATAAAGAGGTGCTTGTCTAATTACTCGTCCTAAGAAACCCCATTGTTATCCATATTTATATACCATGCTTTGTTTTATTTTTCTTTCTATATGGAATGGTGTGTTTTATTCCATCTCTTAAATAGGCCCAACGTTTTTGTTGTGTTGCCCAAGGCTCTTCTATCGTGTCACTAGATCTATGATAGTCTTCTCTAATATTATTAATTACATAAGGCTCTAGAATTTAGGTCTAATGATGCTATTATAGACCTATTTTAAAACCAACAACGACCAAGTTCAAAAAATTGATATTACTGATAATGGTGCCAGGCTCAAGTTATGAGCTCTCACAAACTTTCAAGTCCGTTCTTTTTCTCTTGCAGCTAATTTTATCTTCCTTTCTTAACATTCATTATCTCCTAAAGATATACATAACATCTTGTAAAAATTACGGGTTTTTTAGTTAAAAAGTCATACCATGGCCCTGAAGCTCCTAGATTTTAGTCCCAAAAATCTTCGTGCATGATGTAAATAAGAAACACTGGAGTTTTTAGATCGATAAGACATATACCAGACAACGCATACAAGGTGTCCATTGCAAACTGGTCTAGCAACCCATTAACTCAATTGGGACAGATATCATGGCCTAAACGAGAACTTGCTAGATAGCAGTTTTCCACCTACGCTACACGTGTCGCGGTTTGATCATTCACCTTTCTAATATAATATTTCAATCCGAATAACTATTGAACAGTCGTCGATTTTTTTTTACGGTTTTCTGCTTGCACGGAAAGAAGAGAAAGGAAAAAATGTTGCCGACTTGCCGAATATAGATCCTTTAATTTGAAAACGATATGTTAAGATAACAAAGAAAAAACGAATTGTATCTATCGGAAAAATTAAAGAAGCGAATGTACTGAATCATTTTGAGGGTGATTGATTTGAGTGAAGCATATAAAACTACTTGAATAACAATATAATCTGGGAAGATCCTGAATACTGTAGTATTCTGCACTTTTCTTTCTGAGAAATAAAAATTTATTTAACAACTGAAAAGTGTAATTCAAAAACAGTGGCCACTAGTTATAAATTGATTATCACATTTATTTCATGACTAAGAGGTGAGAGAATGCTACTGATGAAGCCGCCAAGGATCTAAGATGACCTCAAATAAACGTCGTCAGTTGGTTCGAAGATTGTAGCTGTAATAGCTTCTTGGAAGTCCTGCACAAGGAAACAAAGATCAGAGGTCCCGGGGGATGACCCCGGGTAAAACCCTGCGACGCTCAAGTCAGTTTGGGTCATTTCTCCCTGAGAATATAGTTTTGTTTGTGGAGTTAGAAAGTTCTCACAGTTCTTTGGCTGAGGAGAAGATTCAATGTATTAGCTCCAGAAGATATGAAAAATGTTTTTTTCGATCCCCTTTCTTGTCTGCGTTAGCTTGCTTTTATTAGTTTTCCCCTTGTCCTCGGCTTCTGACACCGAATGGGACGTTTGCTTGGGACAGAAGACCTATGATGCAATAGGTCTGCTGATATGACCGGTAGGCCGGCTGATGTGACTAGTAGGTCGGCTGAAGTGACCTTGGCGTGTACAGGCTGAATAGCCAAACGTGTACTCTTTGTGTGAACTGCACTTCTGTTTGACGGTCCCATGATGTAATGTTGTGCTTGACCCCTTCGCCGAAGTGCAAAACCAAGCTTTACCGAAGTGCAGTGTTGAATCTAACTGAAGTTATCTGAAGCGTAACATTTAGGCTGAAGCTAAGATTGAAGTTGGATGCCGAGGTGCGACCCTTGTAATATATTCTTTGATAATAAAAAGGGATGCCATGGGGCATAGCCAAAGTATAGTTAAGGCTGAACAGCAATGCTTGGGTGCTGAACTGTAGGAGTTGTACCGTTGATTGTTGTTGACTAATAGACGATTAATCCTGGTTTATCAGCTACCAAGGGCAGGGAGTCATACATGAGATTGAATTGGAGGATAAAAAATTGAATTTAAAATTTTAAATCAATCATCCAAGTTCAGATTATTGCAGCAAGAAAAGAAAAACATAACAAACAGGAAAAAAAAGAAAAAAAAAAAAAAGGAAACATACATCTACAATCGAATGCAGGAAGCAACAAGCTTAGCATTGAACCAATTAAAAAGAAAGAAAAAGACCCAAACAATGCTGCGCTAAACACATTTTAGTATTAATAACTTATATTTGGATAAGTATAGCAAAAGTTGATAAAATTGATTGCTTTTAAATTTTAGTGGGGTCAAAGTATTTATATAATGTTGGAACCAAATAATGTATCATTGTATATACTAGACTATTTTAGAGCCAGGTGAGAACAATACCTCATCCTTGGCCCTTACTCCTTTAGTAGGAGATTTAAGTGAACCGAACAGTTCATTTGTTAATTTTACTTAAACGAGCCGAATTCGAACATCTATTTGGGGTCGTTTAGTTAAACAAACCGAACTGTTTACGAACAGTTGGCTCGTTTAAACAGTTATAGCATTATCGAACCAAACTTGAACTAATTTTAAAGCTCGTTTAGCTAAACAAATCGAGCCAAACAGTTCATTTCGTTAAACGAATCCAAATTCAAAAACCTAATATTCGATTTGGCTCAGTTCATTAACAGTTAGGTTTCACCCGAGTGACGGGATGGCACACCCCTATCCATTAGTAGGTTATAAAATAAATTATCCGGAACTAAGACTCCAAGTGTACTGAATTAGGAGCTTGCGAAATATGTTGCTGTATAAACATGGACTAACATTGTGGTGCTTCAGAGGCTGATGGCAACAATGGAGGTGCTATTTAAGGTGATAACTCAAGCTTGGAGAATCAAGATCATGGCGTGCTAAGTCCAATTCGAAGCCCAGTAAGAAGAGCAGAAGATAACAAAATATAAGATGATTTCAAGTGTATTTGTTGAATTGAATACTCCTCCGTCCCAAAAATATTGTCATAGCTTGTCAAACACGTAGTTGGTCAAAATCTATTTAAATCAACTTATCAAAGAATTTGGTTTTAAATGTTGTAAATGCTATTTTGGCAAACTATTATGTTGAATACTTTATAAATTTGATCTTAATTGATATTTGACCAACTGCGACAATATTTTTAGAACATAGAAAATACTAATTAGGATGATTAACTAATTATTAATGATGAAGCCGGATCTTCACCAAGAGTCCAAGATAACCCTAAATAAACGTCGTCAGTTGATTGTTGTGAACTACTGGAATAGCTTCCTAAGAATCCTGCACAAGGAAGCAGAAATCAGAGGACCCGGAGGTTTGACCCCGGGTAAAACCCTCCGACGCTCAAGTGAGTTTGAGTCATTCTCACTGAGTTATGCTTTTTGTATGTGGAGTTAGAGAATTCTCACAGTTCTTAGCTGAGGAGAAAATTCAATGTATTTGCTCTAGGAGAGATGAAAATGTTTCGATCCCCTTCTGGGTCTGCGTTAGCTTGCTTTTGTTAGTTTTCCCTGGTCATCTGCCTCTGAAAATGGATGTGACGTTGGCTTGGGGCAGAGAACCTATGACGCCGTAGGTCTGCTGATGTGACTAGTAGATCGGCTGACATGACCTTGGCGTGTACAGGCTGAACAGCTCAACGTGTACTCTTTCTTTGAACTGCACTTCTGCCTGATGGTCCCATACTTGGTATAAAGCTGCGCTTGATTCCTTCGACGAAGTGCAAAACCAAGCTATGTCGAAGTGCAATATCGAATCTGGCCGAAGTGGTCTGAAGCGTAACACTTAAGCTGAAGTTGAGGTTGAAGGTGGTGCCGAGGTGCAAACCTTGTGCATATTTTCTAATAATAAAAAGGATGCCATAGGGCACAACCGAAGTACAGTTTAACCGAGCAGCAATGTATGAATGCTGAACTGTGGGAGGTATGCCGTTGACTGTTGTTGACTAACAGACGATTATTTCTGGTTTATCATTTAATAAATTTATAAAAAAAACTAATCATTAATAAATGCCCGAGGCAGGTCAAACTTGAAGGCTCAAGCATTGAATCTACAATGTCCAATTACAATAAGTGAAGGAAGGTGGGCTAGCTTCATTTAAAGATTGAAGCTTAACCGAAGAAACTGGAGGCGGAAACCAGCCGGTTTAAAAGGAAACGGAGGATAACTTCGCACTATATTTAAGTCTAAAAACATCAATATGTCAAGTAAATTACTTTCTTTTCCAGAATTGAAATACGTTTCTCTTTTTTCCCTCATACTTTACGTATAACACACACTGAACATGTAATTCGATGTCAACATCATATATTAACTAAAATACATTTACACAATGTATCCGTAATTCGATAACATAAAATTAACGAAAATTAATCATAATAAAGTGATGTGCCAAAATCCAATCTGCTCATAAAAGACAAAATCTATCAGTCAGTCATACAGTCAATGTAGTTCAGGGTCAGCTATTTGACTGGTCAACCTCGGCTAGAAAGTTTCAGTCTTGGCCACTACTACTTTAGCCATGGCAAATCTATTAAAGTGGCTAAGGCAGATTCAATGATAACCCTTGGGGCCGCATGCATGAGTCAGGTCGGTACTTGTTCAATATGACCGAGAATGGTTAGAAATTCAGTCTTATGACAATTTGACATACTGCACCACGGCTCGGCAATGTTTTAGTCAAAGCAACCGCTTATAGTCAACTTCAACAAATAAAAGGAATCAACATCTCCTAAAAGAAGCATATTCAGCTCGGCCTCAGAACAACTTCGGCCTCAGCTTCATATTAGCATCGAGCTCTAGCCTCGGCCTTGCTCTCATAAACACTGTTGCTTAGAGTATCTCAGATAAGATCAGAGAAGATATTGTTAACTGTCGTCTGGGACCCACCAAGACAACTCTGCAAAGTACTTTCCATGTGTCAATCATCACTTGGCTAAGTACAAAGACATCATTGTTGGCCGGCCTACATATCATAGAGTCAGCCACTGACGCAGCTGCAGTCACATGCACTTGTCCCATCAGACTGCGCAGCTGCAGCAGACAAGACAGCCATCTCAGACACGCAACCATCCCATCATCGGGCATAGGGACAGACCTCATCAACTTTGTCTATAAATATACCTCTTTCCTGACGGGGATGGGGGATGAAATTTGGAGAACTTCAACTACAACTTCCGGTAATCTTTCATTGAGAAATACTCCATAAACACCATCTCGGCTGACCCCTAAGCAGCCTTATTCTCAACGAGATATTGACTCAGGTTCATTCTAAACCTGTATTCCAGTATAAACTTGTTAGTGTATGTGCCCTAGGCCATGATTTGGATATTTATGTTATGCATTTATTATTAATAAAAGAGGTTTTATTATCATTATTGTTGGTTAGTATGTTACACAATTTTGATATATGTCCCTGATTCATTATTGTTATGGAGATAAAATAATTTATAATCAGTATGAGTATTGATTTGATAATCATGAGATGATTATGTGTATATGGTGATACGAATCAATCTCATAGATACTTGTTAGAGAACAGTGTATTGGATAGACCCATCATGAGATTGCTACATGGATTAGCGTCATAAGTAAATCTCATGATAGTCATGTTTTAATCCTTTGACTTGAGATTGTCATAGTTTCCAACATAAGGACTATTATATTTTGACATGATCAAACGTTATCCGTAACTGGATAATAATAAAGGTCATGATTGAATTTGATAGAAATTATGTAGAGAATATTGAACAATCAAGATAGAATTTGTCTCTCTCTTTTGAGAGAGATATCTTTGGGCCCCTCGATTAGTGAGACTGTGAAATGCATGGCCGTGCTCAAATGAATTGATAGTGTGATCAATATCATTTGTTTTATCAGTCTACTTGGAGATCGAGTAATCATATGTTTGAACTATATAAGTATGACGCTGACCATGACTTATGTTCAAACTAGATATCGTGTGACAAAGGGATTAATGCATGTGCTATTATTAGGCTAGTTGGACTTTACTCGTATTAATTGGGTAGTCGTAATGCCTTGCTAGAGGCTAATTACGACTTGTTGGTTTAATAGAGATTTAATCAACTGCCAATTAATATGGGCCTATCGGGTCACACACAAGAATGCGTATAGCTGAGATTGATAATATTAATAATATTAATATTGGATATTAATTATTATTATTATTATTTTTGTTTTTTGGTGATTATATATATATGTGTATTATCGGATAATAACGAGAGAATCCATATCTGATATGGATTTTGAATATCCTGATAGAATCCGTATCTGATATGGATTTTGATTGGCATCAACTAATTTGATTAGGACGCGGATTTTGATGTCTACGTGTGTGTATATATATTTGTGCATCTCGTATAGACTATACACACGAAAATACACAGAGTCATCAAAGAAACCCTAGAGCCGTTTTTGTGAAAAACCGAGTTCCTCAGCCGCGCCGTTTGAAGAGCTAGCATTCCGAACGGAAGCGTTCGTGTGAATACCGACAGAGGGTGATCGTATTTTCGCACCTGCTTCATCTGCGTAATTCAGATCTACAAAGGTAATTTTCGAGTTTCTTTCATCGAATTAAACGAACAACATGGATCCTTGGTAGGAAATCGGAGATCAAGTTTTTGTTTTCCGCTGCGCGTTTTGCAGTGATCTCGGTTGATTTCCTAACAAAACTACCTACTCAAAATACACATAACTGACTTAAGCGTCGGAGGGTTATCCCAAAGCAGCGCTCTGGGCCTCTAACGTTTCTCTTATTCGTATGGCATGATATGTATCAAACAGTAACTCGGATTTCATATGATGAGAGAAGAATGGTGTTTTTCAATTCGTTTTCATGAGATGATTAGTATACGGCGGAAATCGTTTGTCATATGATGATCAAAACCGATTTTGTTTATATTAGATGTAATCACACGATATGTGTAAAATCTTATTCGAATCTCATCTGGTGATATCGGATTGATATTTTCAATTCGTTTTCATCAGATGTTATAATTTGATTTTTATAAGTGATATAAAGTTTTCGTTTTTTCATGAGATGATCAAAAACGATTATGTTTATATCGATATGAACAATCGATTGATGGTTCTGTTTTCGTGTTTCGAAAGACAGATTATCAATTCGATGATGATTCTGATTTCTAGTTTCGGATGAAGATTATCGATTTGATTGATATTCTGTTTTAAGGTTTGCGAATGACAGCCATCGATTCGATCGGAGCTTCTATAAGGGTTTACACTTAATCAAAACAGTAAGATCGTTAATATGATTGACGCGTCTGTGTTAGGGTTTCGAAAAGAAAATTATCAATGCGATTGATACTTTTTGTTTGGCTTCGAGGAGCGCTGCCCCTCGGACCTCGCCTAGGGGACCGCCGTATGCGTACGCCCTATAGTTCGTTACCGTGACATTAAGAATGTCAATATATATTTATTTGTTATAATATGTTTGTGCAAAATATATTATAATTGTTGATGTCTTTGCATGGTGCATAGCATGGCCTCAGGACCTATGTGATTGACTTAGTCATATTTCTGTTTTGGGTTATTATGGCCTGCGTGCCGCTGTAGTTTTTGTTGTATTTTATTATACAATTAGTTAGGTTTTTCTTTATTATTGTAATAAATGAAGAATCAAGCTACAAAAGTGGTGATGGCGACACATACCAAGGACGAGTGGATTCCATGGAGATGGAGGCACGAGCTCAAGACAAGTAGATATGTATCATTGCAAATGTTGTAATAGGAAGTCTTTCACATAGGGTTTCCTTTATGATCTTCATTTGGTCTCATGAAGATCATATTTAGTTTGGCCATGCTATGTCACGTTTACATATTTATCATTTATATGAGATGCGTGGATGATAGATTATATATATATATAGGATCCTACGATATGATGATATGCAATGCAAGACATAAACTAAGTTGAACCCTCATCAATAATTTAAGTCTTTATGCCATCCATGTCTTAAACACCTATTAAAACTGGGATTGTATTAAAGTAGGTATTTCCAAAGCAATGTGCTTTAAACATTCCTAGCTACGTAGGATGAGTATAGTGCTACTCATATGTTTAAAATTGGTTAGACTTAATTGGGCTATCAAAACGGTTTTGGGCCCAAGGCATTAGATGGAATTTAACATACAATGATATATGATGTCATTATTCTATAAATTCTAAGAGTTACATGAGATGTAATTGGTAAAGAAGTTACCTACCTAAATAACTTAATTTTAAGCATCATGCCAAAACTGAGTTTAGAATTAAGTCAAATATGGATCTTAGCTCACTAAAATATTTCTTTTGATGGTTATATTTTTGTGAGAGTTTTATAAATTTTAACCTCATTATTAATAAAGTGTTACTTTGCATGTTTTGTAGATCATAAATGGCTGCTAATAACAATTCCACCTTATCGCTGCGATCAATCCTTGAGAAGGAAAAATTAAAAGAATGTGGGACTAATTTTGTTGATTGGTTTCGAAACTTGAGAATCGTTCTCAATAAAGAAAAGAAGTCCTACGTGCTCGATGACCCTGTCCCTGAACCACCTTCTGCTGATGCTTCTGTTGCTGTTAAGAACAAGTATAAGAAGCATGTGGAAGATTCAAACGACATAGGATGTCTTATGTTGGCAACTATGTGTTCAGGACTTCAGAAAGACCTAGAACACTTAGAAGCTTATGAGATGAGTGTGCATCTCAAACAAGCTTTCTAACAATAGGCTAGGAAGGATATGTTCGACACTGCTGTTGCACTTTTTGACTGTAAGATATCTGAAGGTGAATCTGTTAGCGATCATGTTTTAAAGATGAAAGGCTATATAGATCACCTTGCAAGACTCGGATATCCCCTGAGTTTGGAACTCGCTACAGATTTGATCCTACACGCTTTGCCTAGCAGTTTTTCTCAGTTCGTTATGAACTACAATATGAATAATATGGAAAAGTCCATTCCTGAGCTACACGGTATGCTCAAAACTGCTGAGGGGAATATCAAAAAGCCTACCCATGTATTGAGTGTCAATATCAAGCCTATGAAAAAAAAGGTAAAGGCAAGGGTAAGCCCAAAAGTGCGAAGGGTGCAAAAGGGTCCAAGGGTCAAGCTAAACCGAAACCTGGTCCCAAGGCAAAAGTTCCTAAAGAAGGAACTTGTTTCCATTGCAACAAGCCTGGGAATTGGAAAAGAAATTGTGATGTTTATTTGGAGGAGTTGAAGAAGTTGAAGGGTAGTGCTACTACATCTTCAGGTATTTATGTTATAGAAATTAATTTATCTACTTCTTCTTCCTAAGTATTAGATACTGGATGTGAATCCCATATTTGTACAAATATGCAGGGGCTCAAAAGGAGTAGGATGCTGAAGAAGGGCGAGGTGGACCTACGTGTTGGCAATAAAGCTAGAGTTGCTGCTATAGTTGTAGGGACCTATGAGCTTGTCTTGCCCAATGGGCTTTTGTTAGTTTTAAACAATTGCTTTTATGTTCCTACTATGAGTAGGAATCTTATTTCAGTACCTGTTTTGGATGATGAAGGTTATTCATTTTTAATTAAAAATAAGAAGTGTTCTATTTTTGATAAAAATGACTTGCTTTATTGTATTGCAAGTAGTTATAATGGAATTTATGTCCTTAACCTTGATGATTCCAATGACGGTAATATTTATAACATATCTTCAAAGAGAACTAAGCCAAACGAATTAAACCCTGCATATTTATGGCATTGTCGCCTTAGCCATATAAATGAGAAGCGCGTATTTAAACTCCATCAAGATGGATTATTAGATTAATTTGATTTTAAATCATTTGAAAATTGCGAGTCTTGTTTGCTTGGAAAGATGACAAAGACCCCTTTTACTGGACATAGTGAAAGGGCTAATGACTTATTGGGCTTGGTACATACAGATGTATGCGGCCCAATCAACATTAGTGCCAGAGGAGGATTTCAGTATTTCATTACTTTTACTGATGATTTCAGTAGGTATGGCTATGTCTATCTAATGAAACATAAGCATGAGTCTTTTGAAATGTTTAGAACTTTTCAAAATGAAGTACAAAATCAACTTGGTAAGACAATTAAAACGCTTCGATCAGATCGATGTGGTGAATATTTGAGCCAAGAATTTGACCAACATCTAAGAAATTGTGATCGTTTCACAGTTGACTCCTCCAGGAACTCCACAATGGAATGGTGTTTCTGAAAGGAGAAATCGAACTTTATTAGATATGGTTCGATCTATGATGGGTCAAGTAGATCTTCCTTTATCTTTTTGGGGTTATGCCTTGGAGACAGCTGCATTCATTTTGAACTGTGTACCATCTAAAGCGTTGAAAAGACACCATATGAGATGTGGACTGGTAAGAGACCCAGTTTGTCTTTTCTTAAGATTTGGGGTTGTGAAGCTTATGTGAAAAGATTAGTGTTAGATAAGCTAGCTCCAAAATCTATCAAATGTAATTTTGTGGGGTATCCTAAAGAAACTAAAGGGTACTATTTCTATATTCCCTCAGAAAACAAAGTGTTTGTTGCTCGAAATGGAGTCTTTTTGGAAAAGGAGTTTCTCTCCAAGAGAACTAGTGAGAGTATAGTACAACTTGAGGAAACTCAAGTTCCACAAGATATCATTGAACCTTCTTTAGAGACAATTTCAGAACCATAAATAGTTGTGGAGCCTGAAAATGTAACACAAGTCCAACGTAGATCTGATAGGATACATCGTCAGCCAGAGAGATATGGATTTCTTGTGACTGATGATAGTGAAGTTATGCTCATAGATCAAGATGAGCCTACTACCTATCAGGAAGCTGTGTCCGGTCCAGATTCAGATAAATGGTTTGGAGCCATGAATTCTGAGATGCAATCCATGTTTGATAACCAAGTTTGGTCTTTAATTGATCCTCCAAAGGGTATTAAGGCTATTGGTTGCAAATGGGTTTTCAAGAAGAAAACTGACATGGATGGAAATGTACGAACCTACAAAGCAAGGCTTGTGGCTAAAGGTTTCAAGCAAACTCATGGTATAGACTATGATGAAACTTTTTCACCAGTAGCTATGCTTAAGTCTATTCGAATTCTCCTTGCCATTGCAGCATACTATGATTATGAGATATGGCAAAAGGATGTCAAAACTGCTTTCCTTAATAGAAATTTACTCGAGGATGTGTACATGACACAACCTGAGGGTTTTGTAAATCCTGAGAATTCAAAGAAGGTTTGCAAGCTTCAAAGGTCCATCTATGGATTGAAGCAAGCATCTCGAAGCTGGAATCTTCGTTTTGATGAAACAGTTAAGAACTTTGGTTTCATCAAGAATGAAGATGAACCTTGTGTTTACAAGATGGTTAGTGGGAGTGCAGTAGTGTTTCTGGTCTTGTATGTGGATGAGATATTGCTTATTGGGAATGATATCCCTACCTTGCAAAAGGTTAAGGTTTGGTTAGGGAATTAATTTTCAATGAAGGACTTGGGTGAGACTACTTATATCCTTGGTATCAAGATTTATAGATATAGATCTAAAGAATAATAGGCTTGAGTCAAAGTACATACATAGATAAAATGTTGAAAAGGTTCAACATGCAAGAGTCCAAGAAAGGATTCATGCCTATGTCTCATGGCGTTCATCTTAGCAAGAATCAATGTCCTAAGACATCTGATGAGCGAGATCGTATGAATAAAATTCCTTATGCTTCTGCTATAGGATCGATCATGTATGCCATGTTATGTACTAGACCAGATGTCTCATATCCATTGAGCACAACCAGTAGATATCAAGCTGACCCTGGTGAAGGTCACTGGACAGCTGTCAAGAATATTCTTAAGTACCTCAGAAGGACTAAAGAAGTATTCTTGGTTTATGGAGGTTTGGATGACGAGTTAGTTGTAAATGGTTACACAGATGCTAGTTTCCAAACCGACATAGATGATTTCAGATCATAGTCCGGTTTTGTATCCATATTGAATGGTGGAGATGTTAGTTGGAAGAGTTCAAAACAAAGCACTATGCTGATTCTACAACAGAGGCTAAGTATATAGCAGCATCAGATGCAGCTAAAGAAGCAGTTTGGTTGAAGAAGTTCATCACTGAGCTAGGAGTAGTACCTAGCATTACAAATCCTGTAGACATTTATTGTGACAACAATGGTGCCATAGCACAAGCAAAAGAGCCTAGGTCTCATCAGAGATCTAAACATATACTCAGGCGGTACCATCTCATTCGAGACATCATCGATAGAGGAGATGTCAAGATATGCAAAATTGACACAAACGATAACATAGCGGATACATTAACTATGTAGCGACCCGTCCCGAGCCCTAGTACTCGAAACAACTCACCCGCCGTAATTCGCTAAGGAAAATACAAGGCATCAAAGACGAAACGATAATACGTCAGCGGAAATAAAAGTAAAACCTCGAAATAATCAAATGTAATAAATAAGGTGCAAAAGTCTAGGCGAAATAGCTAATACAACGTCAGAATAAAGCAAAATACATAAATAAGTCTGTAGGAGATATCCAAACTAAAATGCGTAAATCCTCTTAAGTAATCCTCAGAAATCCTCGAAACAACCACGAACAACCCACTCGCTCATTCCACGTCCTCAACATAAACCAGCTTGTAATCCTGCTCATCTGAAAAAAATATATGAAGATGTGGTATGAGCGACACTTCGCCCAGCAAGTAACCTCAATATACTTACCATGAGATCATACACGGAGAAGCAAGTGTAATAAAATAAGTGTCAATATAAAATAATAGCATGCTTAGCTTCGCAAGTAAATTTTCAATTCTGACTCTAACATCCAAAAGCAAATAGAGCAAACAGACCCAACAAAGTACGTAACAAAGTCCAATAAAGCACTAACAAAGTCCAATTAGGGGTTAGTCCAAAATAAAAAGGGATGCAATTTTCCAAAACAATGCAATGCCAAAGTTTCAAAACCAAGACCAAAGTTTTCCAAATCCAAATTCCAATCCGGTTTAGCCGGTCTAAAACCCAAAATCCAAATAACCAAATCCGGCTAAATCGGTCCAAAATGATGCAATGGCTATAGCACTTTTCCTACAAGTGACTTATACCGTAAGACTTACGAATTGGTCCCCCAATAGTCAATATGCCCCAGCGCTCTATATCAAAATAGCCAATATGCCGGAGCGCCCTAATGGCGGCCAATATGTCCAGGCGCTCTATATCCAAAATAGCCAATATGCCCGGACGCTTCGTTTGTTTGGAACCAATCCGCTTAACAATATATTTCACGTTATAGGGGTGAATTTTGAAATATGAATGCAAATTCTCTAAAATGATTTTCTAATAAAGTAATAGTCAAGACTACCAGAAAACCTAAATATTAACACCATCGAGAAGAGCACGTGTGCACGAAATCAATGCATGCCTACACCCGCTGTTTATTTGCCACCAAATATATATACATATATTATAAACAAAAATTCAACCACTCATTATAATCAACTTTCTCTCCATGCGCAACTCGGCCCAGTAACAACAAAACAAATACTACACTTCCTTATACAATTATGAATTTACTAGCATCCCTTTTATTATTCTTTACCTGAGCATACAAAATCAGAGAAAAGAACAAACTTTAATTTCACAATGCATAATCAACACATGCATAAAAGAATTCATAGTAATTTTTTTTTTCTTTTTCTCGCGGCATATACACATGCATTTATATTTGTGATAAAATATCACCAAATTCGCTACTACAAGAAGGTACACATCGGCCCCGTGAAGTCACATGACTTCTGAGAATTGAGGGGGAAAAACAAATGGGTTTGATCACTTGTAAATATTTAATGACACTTATACAAATTAACCAACAATATATATATATATATATATATATATATATATATATATATATATATATATATATACCAATTACCCTACACACACTACTGTCAACCCACACCCGTGTTCAGACTCCCAGAAGTTACACCTATGCACATACACCAAATTGTCCACTACTCTCACATGTAAACATGAATATGGTCAAATCAGCACATCCCCCAAATGATATTTGAAATCTAACAAAGGTATTAGCCACTGTCCATGGCGGCAACAACCAACAAAACATTAAATAACAAAATTCATATATCTACACGTATGTCTATTTATATATATAATTCATACAACTATGCAGCCACATGTAATCATGCATGATCCATATTTGTATACCAAAATAACGCATAGATTTTACAAAAACATAGCAAGTATACCAAGGTTACTTACCTCTAATCCTCTATATTATACCGTGAATGAATTCGGGTTGGGTGGAAAATGATCCCTCCTTTCTTCCTAGGTTGGTCTCAGCCGTGGGTTGCAAAAAAGGAAACTTGGTAAAATTTTCTTTTCCTTTTGATGTGTGTATGTGCGGCAAAATGTGTGTCTCCAGAGAAAAGAAGACCCCTTTTTTATAATAAAAAGAATGGGCAGAAATTGAGGGAGGTGGGGGAGGTTTGTTGGCACAAATTCAGAAGGTGGTTAATGGGGATAATGGGTTGACTCCAACCCCATCACGTTTCCATCCCATTTTTTTTTCCTTTTTATTTCAATTAAGTCATTCCTTTATTATTATTGTTATTAATTAATTAATTTTAATTTTTTTAAAACAATCCATACATAACAATCTACCTCCCTTACAAAAAGTTTCGTCCTCGAAACTTACGTATCTTAATCGAATAGGTGTGGGTACTTCTCTCGTACCTCCTCATCGAGCTCCCAAGTCGCTTCTCGCACGTTGTGATTCGACCACTGAACTTTGACATAGGGAATGACTCGTCTCCTCAGAACCTGGTCTTTGCGGTCAACAATGCGTAGCGGAGTCTCCTCATATGTTGCATCACTCCTCACCTTCAATGGTCAAGCTTCTAATACGTGGCTTGGGTCGGGTATGTAACGTCTCAGCTGTGATACATGGAAGACATTGTGCACTTGCGATAACGCTGGAGGTAGCGCTAGTCGATAGGCTAATGTCCCAATCCTTTCCAACACTTCATATGGACCGATGTATCTTGGGCTCAACTTGCTTCTCTCGCTAAACCTCATTACACCCTTGGTAGGAGAAACCTTCAAGTATACCTTTTCGCCAACAGTAAATTCTAGTGGTCTCCTCTTGGAATCTGCTCAACTCTTACTACGATCCTGAGCCACCTTGAGTCTCTCACGAATGATCTTAATCTTTTCCAATGTCTGCTCGACTAACTCAGGTCCAGTAATGGTCTTCTCTCCAACCTCATCCTAATACAGCGGCGATCGACACTTCCTCCCATAAAGAGCTTCAAAAGGCGCCATGCCGATAGCGCTATGGTGGCTATTATTATACGAGAACTCCATCAATTTCACCATATTATCCCAATTCCCCTTAAAATCCAAGGCGCAAGCTTGTTGCATATCCTCGAGAGTCTGAATCGTCCTCTCCGACTGTCCATCAGTTTGGGGTTGAAAAGCAGCGCTCAACCTCAGCTCAATCTCTATAACTCTCTGATATGCCATCCAGAATCGCGATGTAAACCTTGGGTCTCGGTCTGATACAATACTCACTGGAACTCCGTGTAAACTGACGATATAATCAATATAAAGAGTCACTAGCTTCTCCATAGTCGCTTCACTCGAAACTGGTATGAAATGTGTAGACTTTGTCAACCGGTCTACAATCACCCAAATAACATCATTGCCGCTTCTCGTCTTAGGGAGACCTGCAATAAAATCCATGGTGATATGATCCCATTTCCACTCTGGGATCTCCAACGGCTGCAGATAACCTCCAGGACGCTGATGTTTGGCCTTCACCTGCTGGCAAACCAAGCACCTGGAAACATACTCCGCAATCTCGCGCTTCATGCCATACCACCAATAGTTTTTCTTCAAGTCATTATACATCTTGGTGGTACCCGGGTGTATCGAAAGTCGAGTGCTATGTGCCTCCTTTAACAATTCCTTGTTCAGCGCTTCAACATTCGGCACACACAATCTTCCCTGAAAGCGAAGGTCACCATCATCAGATAACCAAAACCCATCAATCTGCTCAATTTGGAGTCTATCTCGTATACTGCTGAGAGTAGCATCATTCCCCTGGGCGTCCTTTATTCGGTCCATAAGTGTCGGTGTAATAATCAGCGCTGCTAAGACACTCGCGGTAGAATCGACAATGTCTAAGTCGAGCTCCTCCATCTCACGCTCTAGTGGGGTCTGTCTTGAGTGGCTCGATTTTCGACTCAATGCATCTGCCATTCTATTTGCCTTTCCCGAATGATAGCTAATGGTAAAATCATAGTCCTTTATCAGCTCCAACCATCGTCTCTGCCTCATATTTAGCTCTTTCTGAGTGAATAAGTACTTGAGGCTCTTATGATCCGTGAAGACTTCGCACTTCTCCCCATACAAATAATGACGCCAAATCTTCAATGCAAATACAACTGCTGCAAGCTCCAAGTCATGTGTAGGGTAGTTTCGCTCGTATGGCTTTAACTGTCTCGAGGCGTACGCAATAACTCTTCCCCCTTGCATCAATACGCACCCTACAATCAACGAGTTAGACTAGAGTTTATATGTACAAAATTATAAGTCAACAATTTATACACAGATACCTAGCCCGTTTTTCGAGGCGTCGCTGTAGATGACAAAATTCTCGATGCTGGAGGGTTGTGCCAAGACCGGTGCAGTAGTCAACCTCCTCTTTAATTCGGCAAAGCTTCCCTCGCAGTCGGAGGTCCACTCGAACTTGGTCTTTTTCTGAGTCAACCGACTCAGTGGAACTGCAATACTTGAAAACCCTTCCACAAACTTGCGGTAGTATCCAGCAAGGCCAAGAAAACTGCGCACCTCGGTGACATTAGTAGGCCGGGGCCACTCCGTGATCACCTCTATCTTTTTCGGATCCACCGAAATGCCTTCTTCAGAGATCACATGACCCAAGAAGGTCACAGTCCTCAACCAAAACTCACACTTGCTGAACTTTGCATACAATTTCTTCTTCCGTAGAATCTCCAATACCTCTCTCAATTGTTCAGCATGCGTCTCCTCATCTGGTGAATACACCAATATTTCGTCGATGAACACCACGACAAATCGATCCAACTGCTCCTTGAACACGGTGTTCATCAAATCCATGAAGGCCGCTGGTGCATTCATCAATCCAAAAGGCATCACAAGAAACTCGTAGTGCCCATATCTGGTGCGGAATGCCGTCTCAGATATGTCCTCTGACTTGATTCTCAACTGATGATAGCCCGACCGAAGATCAATCTTTGAGAATACTTTGGCGCCCTGCAGCAATTTTGTTTCTTACGTGTTGACACTTGTAATGCATAATACTTGCAACAATTAAAAAGAATCTTACCTTCAACTGGTCGAACAGGTCGTCAATTCTCGGTAGCGGATATTTATTCTTTATCGTGATTTTGTTGAGCTCACGATAATCGATACAAAGCCTCATGCTACCGTTTTTCTTTTTCACAAATAATATCGGTGCTCCCCAAGGCGAAACACTAGGTCTTATGAACTTGCGGTCCAGCAACTCTTGCAACTGCTCCTTGAACTCCTTCAACTCTGCTGTCGCCATTCTATACGGTGCTTTCGAAATTGGTTCGGCTCCCGGTATCAGATTGATCTCAAACTCTACTTCTCGTTTTGGTGGCAGCCCGGGCAGCTCATCTGGAAAGACATCTGTAAACTCTCTCACCACCGAAATATCCTCAATTGATGGAGTCTCTACATCAGCGTTTAGAGTATACACCAGAAAACCCTCATCCCCTTTTCTCAATGCCTTGTATGCTCGTGCTGCAGTTAGATAGATGTTGCGAGGTAGCTTCTTTAACTTTGTGCTCCCTTGATAGGTAAACTCCTCCTTGGTAGGGTCTTTGAACACAACCTGCTTCTGTCTGCAGTCGATGTGTGCGTAGTACTTGGCCAACCAATCCATGCCCAAAATCACGGCAAAATCACTCACCTGGATTGGTATTAATGCTAAATCGAACTCTCGGTCCTCTATCTCTAATTTGCAATTCTTGTACAAGTAGTGTGAGACTATCACTTGGTCTCTAGCTGCAAGCACGTGATATGGTGTTTCTAATCATTCGGGACTGCCATGGAGGTTCTTGACAAACCTCTTAGTGATAAACGAGTGCTAGCTCCACTATCAAATAAAACATTGGCCGGGACATTATTTAGTACTATGACACCTATAGGATTAGGGGTTCAAATACAAGGTTATACATATAACATTATCATAATTAAGTACAAACTTAAAATGGTAAATGTGCATGTCACTACGTCGTTGGACCTCTGAACCTCAGTGTCTGTCATAACATGAACCCTCGCATTAGGTCGTGGCTGACCTTGCTGATGCTGCTATGGAGCTGCCTTCAAAGGTGTCCTCTGCGGCTCGGGGCAATCCTTCACCATATGGCCAATCTTGCCACAGTTGAAGCACGCCCCAGTCCTCCTCCAACACTCCCCGGTGTGTCTGTTCCCACATGCCGGGTAGACTAGAATCCCTGTTGGCGGAACCCCAGGGACCTGCTGCTGCTGCACCTGTGGCTGAAGCTGTGGCTGCTCGGGCCTGAATGGTTGCCCTCCTGGCTGGCGTCGTGGCATCTTGATCCATCTGTCGGGTCTGCTGTTGCTGCCTTCCTCTCGAGGCCTCTTGTTCTGCTCCTCAGCTGCCACCCTCCGTAAATCCGCCTCGACTCAGTGGCACGCCTCCAATAGCTCTCTAAAATTCCTCGCATTCGCATTCACAATACCTAAACGGATGCGAGAATTAAGACCTGTCTCGAACTTCAGCATCTTGAGACGGGTATCTGCCATGGTGGATGGGACAAACCTCCCTACAGCGTGGAACTTGTCAGAGTACTCTGACACCGTCATGGTCCCTTGTGTCAGAGCCTGGAAAGCAGCCATCTTCTGAAGGATTGCTGTAGCTGGCACATAGTAGCTCCGAAACTCCTCTCGGAATTGATGCCACAAAACCGGCTAAGGTAGGTTCAGCACGGCTCCGTTCCACCACTCCTCAGCTTCGCCCAAAAGAAATGGTGTGACAACCTCTACCTGGATCTCCTCGGGTACCTGCAATAAACGGAGGTTGTTCTCCACCTCCTTGAGCGAGGCCTCTGCTTCATCAGAATCTGTACTGCCCCTGAATGTCGGAACATGTGCCTTCTTCATCTCTTGGTAGAAGAATCGGAGGCCCATCTGTGGTGGTGGAGGAGGTGGTGGTGGCTGGTTCTGCTGTTGTTGTTGCTGGGTCAGAACCTGCGCTATGGCAGCCAGCGCATCTGTCAGGGCCTGAGGTATCGCACCCTGATTGTTGTCATTGCCATTGCCGTTATGATCTCTCTTTGGTGGCATGATGCTGTAACAATACAGTTATGCACAATTTATAACATTTATAATCTTAAAATAATTAATCGAAAAGTACAATGGTGGAGTAAGAGTAAACGGAAGGTGAAATTTAAGCTTAGCAAAAGAAACAATTAAAACGCCAAGTATAGCTATGTATTCGTTCCTCACCCGATCGTCACTTAAGTCTAATGTCCAAAACCTAATTCTAAGGTCAATACTTAGTATCAGTTGCTTAAGTCTATAATATTAACTTAGGGGCAAATTCGTAACTTAACTTCTAATATCATGGCCTAAATCTATGTTTCCGCTGTGGATCTAGAGCCATGCTCTGATACCAACTGTAGCGACCCGTTCCGAGCCCTAGTACTTGAAACGACTCACCCGCCGTAATTCGCTAAGGAAAATACAAGGCATCAAAGATGAAACGATAATACGTCAGCGGAAATAAAAGTAAAACCTCGAAATCATCAAATGTAATAAATAAGTGCAAAAGTCTAGGCGAAATAGCTAATACAACGTCAGAATAAAGCAAAATACATAAATAAGTCTGTAGGAGATATCCAAACTAAAATGCGTAAATCCTCTTAAGTAATCCTCAGAAATCCTCGAAATAACCACAGACAACCCACTCGCTCATTCCACGTCCTCAACATAAACCAGCTCGTAATCCTGCTCATCTGAAAAAAAAATATATGAAGATGTGGTATGAGCGACACTTCGCCCAGCAAGTAACCTCAATATACTTACCATGGGATCATACACGGAGAAGCAAGTGTAATAAAATAAGTGTCAATATAAAATAATAGCATGCTTCTCTTCGCAAGTAAATTTTCAATTCTGACCCTAACATCCAAAAGCAAATAGAGCAAACAGACCCAACAAAGTACGTAACAAAGTCCAATAAAGCACGTAACAAAGTCCAATTAGGGGTTAGTCCAAAATAAAACGTGATGCAATTTTCCAAAACAATGCAATGCCAAAGTTTCAAAACCAAGACCAAAGTTTTCCAAATCCAAATTCCAATCCGGTTTAGCTGGTCTAAAACCCAAAATCCAAATAACCAAATCCGGCTAAATCGGTCCAAAATGATGCAATGGCTATAGCACTTTCTCTACAAGTGACTTATACCGTAAGACTTACGAATTGGTCCCCCAATAGTCAACATGCCCCGGCGCTCTATATCAAAATAGCCAATATGTCGGGGCGCCCTAATGGCGGCCAATATGTCCAGGCGCTCTATATCCAAAATAGCCAATATGCCCAGACACTTCGTTTGTTTGGAACCAATCCGCTTAACAATATATTTCACGATATAGGGGTGAATTTTGAAATATGAATGCAAATTCTCTAAAATGATTTTCTAATAAAGTAATAGTCAAGACTACCAGAAAACCTAAATATTAACACCATCGAGAAGAGCATGTGTGCAGGAAATCAATGCATGCCTACACCCGCTGTTTATTTGCCACCCAATATATATACATATATTATAAACAAAATTCAACCACTCATTATAATCAACTTTCTCTCCATGCGCAACTCGGCCCAGTAACAACAAAACAAATACTACACTTCCTTATACAATTATGAATTTACTAGCATCCCTTTTATTATTCTTTACCTGAGCATACAAAATCAGAGAAAAGAACAAACTTTAATTTCACAATGCATAATCAACACATGCATAAAAGAATTCATAGTAATTTTTTTTTCTTTTTCTCGCGGCATATACACATGCATTTATATTTGTGATAAAATATCACCAAATTCGCTACTACAAGAAGGTACACATCGGCCCCGTGAAGTCACATGACTTCTGAGAATTGAGGGGGAAAAAACAAATGGGTTTGATCACTTGTAAATATTTAATGACACTTATACAAATTAACCAACAATATATATATATATATATATATATATATATATATATATATATATATATATATATATATATATATATACACCAATTACCCTACACACACTACTGTCAACCCACACCCGTGTTCAGACTCCCAGAAGTTACACCTATGCACATACACCAAATTGTCCACTACTCTCACATGTAAACATGAATATGGTCAAATCAGCACATCCCCCAAATGATATTTGAAATCTAACAAAGGTATTAGCCACTGTCCATGGCGGCAACAACCAACAAAACATTAAATAACAAAATTCATATATCTACACGTATGTCTATTTATATATATAATTCATAAAACTATGCAGCCACATGTAATCATGCATGATCCATATTTGTATACCAAAATAACGCATAGATTTTACAAAAACATAGCAAGTATACCAAGGTTACTTACCTCTAATCCTCTATATTATACCGTGAATGAATTCGGGTTGGGTGGAAAATGATCCCTCCTTTCTTCCTAGGTTGGTCTCAGTCGTGGGTTGCAAAAAAGGAAACTTGGTAAAATTTTCTTTTCCTTTTGATGTGTGTATGTGCGGCAAAATGTGTGTCTCCAGAGAAAAGAAGACCCCTTTTTTATAATAAAAAGAATGGGCAGAAATTGAGGGAGGTGGGGGAGGTTTGTTGGCACAAATTCAGAAGGTGGTTAATGGGGATAATGGGTTGACTCCAACCCCATCACGTTTCCATCCCATTTTTTTTTCCTTTTTATTTCAATTAAGTCATTCCTTTATTATTATTATTATTAATTAATTTTAATTTTTTTAAAACAATCCGTACATAACAGACTAAGCCTCTCTCACGGGTCAAGCATGATCAGCACACTAGATCTATCGGTCTCAGATATTTGTAGGCCTAGTGCAAGTGGGAGATTGTTAGTGTATGTGCCCTAGGCCATGATTTGGATATTTAAGTTATGCATTTATTATTAATAAAAGAGGTTTTATTATCATTATTGTTGATTAGTATGTTACACAATTTTGATATATGTCCCTGATTCATTATTGTTATGGAGATAAAATAATTTATAATCAGTATGAGTATTGATTTGATAATCATGAGATGATTATGTGTATGGTGATACGAATCAATCTCATAGATACTTGTTAGATAACAGTGTATTGGATAGACCCATCATGAGATTGCTACATGGATTAGTGTCATAAGTAAATCTCATGATAGTCATGTTTTAATCCTTTGACTTGAGATTGTCATAGTTTCCAGCATAAGAACTATTATATTTTGACGTGATCAAACGTTATCCGTAACTGGATAATAATAAAGGTCATGATTGAATTTGATAGAAATTATGTAGAGGATATTGAACAATCAAGATAGAATTTGTCTCTCTCTTTTGAGAGAGATATCTTTGGGCCCCTCGATTAGTGAGACTGTGAAATGCATGGCCGTGCTCAAATGAATTGATAGTGTGATGAATATCATTTGTTTTATCAGTCTACTTAGAGATCAAGTAATCATATGTTTGAACTATATAAGTATGACGCTGACCATGAATTATGTTCAAACTAGATATCGTGTGACAAAGGGATTAATGCATGTACTATTATTAGGCTAGTTGGACTTTACTCGTATTAATTGGGTAGTTGTAATGCCTTGCTAGAGGCCAATTACGACTTGTTGGTTTAATAGAGATTTAATCAACTGCCAATTAATATGGGCCTATCGGGTCACACACAAGAATGCGTATGGCTGAGATTAATAATATTAATAATATTAATATTGGATATTAATTATTATTATTATTTTCGTTTTTTTGGTGATTATATATATATATGTGTATTATCGGATAATAACGAGAGAATCCATATCTGATATGGATTTTGAATATCCTGATAGAATCCGTATCTGATATGGATTTTGATTGGCATCAACTAATCCGATTAGGACGCGGATTTTGATGTCTACGTATGTGTATATATACTTGTGTATCTCGTATACACTATACACACAAAAAATACACAGAATCATCAAAGAAACCCTAGAGCCGTTTTTGTGAAAAACCGAGTTCTTCAGCCACGCCGTTTGAAGAGCTAGCACTCCGGACGGAAGCGTTCGTGTGGATACCGACAGAGGATGATTGTATTTTCGCACCTGCTTCATCTGCGTAATTCGGATCTACAAAGGTAATTTTCGAGTTTCTTTTATCGAATTAAACGAACAACATGGATCCTTGGTAGGAAATCGGAGATCAAGTTTTTGTTTTCCGCTGCGCGTTTTGAAGTGATCTCGGTTGATTTCCTAACAAAACTACCTACTAAAAATACACATAACAGACTTAAGCGTCGGAGGGTTGTCCCAGAGCAACGCTCTGGGCCTCTAACGTTTCTCTTCCTATTCAGGTTTCGTTCTCAGATTTAGACGGATAGCTAACGACAAACTACAAAGATCACCTTTGATCCACCAGGTGAGGATCTCGGCCTCATCATTTGGCGCTAGAGGAAGGGCCATAAGTATCCCTCAATCCAGTAAAAGATTTCTGAACTCAAAAACAGCCAACATCTTGCCATGGCTAGAAGTCGCCGTGAAGGTTTGAGTGAGTCATCCAACCCTCAACGACGAGTGGTTACTCTATTAGGTATCCCAGTATAGGATTCTTAGGAACCCGAGCAACATTATCCTACTCCAGAAATCTCAATTGAGGACATAGACAAAGCGATGAAATATGTCGCTGAAAACTTGAAGGTGTTTGAGGCTATGGTGGAACAGCTCAAAGGCAAGCAAAAGGAGGTAAAAGATATAGATGAAGATCCCCCTCTTCATCCTAAAGATATATCGCAAAACCAATCTTCCAGGCCCCCTAAAGGTTTTATGGCGGATGCTAGAAGATGCAGCTTTAAAGCTCCAATAGTGGAGTCAGAGCCTATGTCCAGACAACGTCTGAGCGTAAGGTCTCGACCTTAACAAAGCATTCCCAAAAGATTGTTACTCACTTCCTAAGATTGATAGATTAGTGGATTCAACAGTTGGACATGAGGTCTTCGATTTCTTAGATGCCTTCAAAGTCTATCATTAGATTATTATGGCAAAAGAAGATCAAGAAAAGACTGCATTCATAACAGAGCCAGGTACTTATTGTTATGTAACCATGCAATTTGGATTAAAGAATGCTGGGGCCACCTACCAGCGTCTAGTTAATTCTTTGTTTAGTAAACAAATTGGCTGGATAATGGAAGTTTATATTGATGATATGCTCATCAAGAGTAGGTCTCTTGATCAGTAGATTCAGAATTCGAGAGAAGTCTTTATTGTGCTTAGAGACTCACACATGAGGCTGAATTCGAAGAAGTGCACCTTTGGGGTACGCATTGGAAAATTCCTAGGGTACATGGTCTCTAAGGAAGGGGTGTAGGCAAACCCCGCAAAGATTGAAGCTCTACAGAATATGCACCCCCCAAGGAATGTGAAAGAAGTGCAGAGGTTAATAGGCAGAATCACAGTGCTGAGCAGGTTTCTCTCCAAGTCCGCCGAAAGATCTCTTTCTTTTTTTCAGATCTTAAAGAAGAAAATAGCTTTCCAGTGGGACGACCAATGTCAAAAAGCTTTCGATAAGCTGAAGTCCCATTTGACGAGGTGCCGATGCTAACTTCACCTCTGTCTGAAGAAGAGCTTTATGTGTATCTTTCCACGTGTAAAGAAGCTGTGAGTACAGTCCTGCTCAGAAAGCAGGATAATGTACAGAGGCCCATCTACTTCGCAAGCAAAATTTTACATAGGACCGAAGTGAGATATCCTAATGCTGAGAAGGTAGTCTTAGCACTCATCGTAGCTGCAAGGAAGTTCAGGCCTTACCTACAAGCTCATCCAATCATAGTGGCCACTGATCAGCCCTTGAAACAAATTTTGTCAAAGCCATACACTTCTGGACGAGCTGCCAAATAGGCTGTAGAGCTTGCAGAGTATGATATTCAATATAAGTCAAGGACTTCCATTAAAGCCCAAGCTTTAGCAGACTTCTTGGCTGAAGGGATATCCGTGGAGGAAGATGTTCATCCACCAGCTGATTGGACTCTATATGATGATGGATCTTCCTCCAAGGATGGATGTGGAGCAGGTTTCCTAATCATCAACCCCAACAAGGAAGAATTCGAATATGCCTTGCGTTTCGACTTTGAAGCGACTAACAACGAGGCAGAATATGAAGCCCTATTAGCTGGGTTGAGCCTCACAAGGAAGTTAGGGGCAGAACGAATCATTTTTTGTAGTGATTCACAATTGGTCATATCTTAGATCAATGGGGATTATGAAGCTAAGGAGAAAAACATGAAAAAATATTTGGCTAAAGTGCTGCAGCTCGGCCAAACCTTTGAGCGCTTCAGCATTTAACATATCCCCAGGTCCAATAAAAGAGCTGACGTTTTATCTTGGCTAGCTTCATCCATTTCAATCACTTTGGAAAAAAAGATAGTCGTGGAGCTAGTAAAGCACCGTGCTTTTGATGCTAATGAAGTGCTACAGTTTGACCATGGCAATACCTGGATGGATGAGATTGTTAACTTCTTGCAGCATGGAATTCAGCCCGAGGATAAAAGAATAGCTCGACGTCTTTGATTAAAGGCAGCAAGGTATGCTCTCTTTAGCGACCACCTTTATAAAAATTCATTTTTACAGCCTTGGTTAAAATGTGTAATTGAAGACGAAGGAGACTACATTCTTCGGGAGATGCACCAAAGAATATGTGAAAACCATTCTGGTGCGCGATCGTTAGCGCAAAAATGCTACCATGCTGGATATTACTGGCCCATTCTACATCATGATGCAGAAGAATTGGTCAAAAAGTGTCAAGCATGCCAGGTTCATGCTCCAATTTCACATTTGTCTAGTCAAGAATTCACAGCTATCGCAGGTCCTTGGCCTTTTGTGCAATGGGGAATAGATCTTGTTGGACCTCTGCCCCGAGCTCCAGGTTCAATCAAATTCTTGGTTGTTGCCATTGATTACTTCACCAAATAGATGGAAGTAGAGCTCTTAGCTACTATAATTGGGAGTCAAATTAAGAAGTTCTTGTGGAAGAGCGTCATTTGCCGCTTCGACCTTCCACAAAATCTCATCTCAGATAACGGAAAGCAATTTGCTGAGGACCCCGTTAAAATCTGGTGTGCTGAGCTTAAAATTGAATAACGATTCACTTCGGTAGCACACTCCCAAGTAAATGGGTAAGTTGAGTTGGCAAATAGAACAATCAAGGACGGCTTAAGGAAGCGCATGTACAAAACTGGAGCAAGTTGGGTGGATGAACTCCCAATCATATTATGAGCATATCGGACTACTCCTTCCACTTCCACTAAGGAAACACCTTTTTCCTTAGTTTACGGCACTGAGGCAGTCATCCCAGCTGAAAGCCTCGACAAAGAACAAAATGACTCTTGAACAAAAGAAGAGGGCAGACCTCTTTCAAGTATCCCCGTGAACAGGGATGAGGCCCTCTGCAGAGCTGGGGGGTTTATGGATGCCGGAGCAGGAGCAATCTCTGCTCGTTCCGGCGAGGATTCAACCACGGTGATGGCTCTGCTGGACTGAGCAGTGCCACCGATGGTACTACGCAATCTCACGATCGGACGGTCATCAGAGACCGACCTGCCAGACGGAGATGGGGAATTGGAGCTTCCTCCACTGCCGCCGGCGTAAGAAGCACCTTCGGAGAAGTTTTGGGAATAACGAGAAGAAGTAAACATGATGAAGAACTAGAAAGGAAGACATACAGTAAAGCTGAGGAAAAGAGGGAAGAAGACCGGAGGAGACTGAGATCGCCGGAGGAGTTTGGAAGGGTAACGCTGGAGAAGAAAAGCGCGAGAGAGCAATAAATAGAAGAAATGAATTGCAACTCTGAAAGCCCTATTTATAGACCTTCATCTCGGCATCACAAAGGACACCTCGAAGCTTTCACTCTCGATTCCTAAAATCGCCGGATATGAAAAGGTGCGTAACTGATGCCTCGTACTCTGTGCAAATAGTAAATGCGTGGTACAGCCTAATCAGAGGCAGACACGTCATACCTAAAAGGACAGCACATTAAAAACTCTGAATCGATTAGCCTGCCCTTACTGCTCAGCTCGACCAAACTAATCTGGGGCAAAGTGATGAGCCAAAATCTGATCTGCTCATAAAAGGCAAAAGCTATCAGTCAGTCAAACAGTCAACGTAGTTCAGGGTCATCTATTTGACTGGTCAACCTCGGCTAGAAAGTTTCAGTCTCGGCCACTACTATCTTTAGCCATGGCAAATCTATTACAGTGGCTAGGGCAGATTCAACTATAACCCTTGGTCAGCTCGGCCGCATGCCTGAGTCAGGTCGGCACTTGTTCAATATGACCGAGAATGGTTAGAAATTCAGTCTTATGACAGTTTGACATACTGCACCTCGGCTCAGCAATGCTTTAGTCAAAGCAACCGCTTATAGTCAACTTTAACAAATAAAAGGAATCAACAGCCCTAAAGGAAGCATATTCAGCTCGGTCTCGGAACAACTTCGGCCTCAGCTTCATATTAGCACCGAGCTCTGGCCTCGGCCTTGCTCTCATAAACGCTGTTGCTTAGAGTATCTTGGATAAGAGCAAAGAAGATATTGTTAACTGCCGTTTGGGACCCACCAAGACAACTCTGCAAAGTATTTTCCATGTGTCAATTATCGATTGGCTAAGTACAAAGACATCATTGTTGGCCGACCTACATATCATAGAGTCAGCCACTGACGTAGCTGCAGTCACATGCACTTGTCCCATCAGACTGTGCAGATGCAGCAGACAAGACAGCCATCTCAGACATGCAATCATCCCATCATCGGACAAAGGGACAGACCTCTTCAACTTTGTCTATAAATATACCTCTTTCCAGATGGGGATGGGGGATGAAATTTGGAGAACTTCAACTACAACTTCCGGTAATCTTTCACTGAGAAATACTCCATAAACAGCATCTCGGCTGACCCTTAAGCAGCCTTATTCTCAACAAGATATTGACCCAGTTCATTCTAAACCTGTATTCCAGTATAAACTACCTACTAAAAATACCCATAATTGACTTAAGCGTCGTAGAGTTATCCCAAAGCAACGCTCTGGACATCTAGCGTTTCTCTTCCTATTTAGGTTTCGTTCTCGGATTTAAACGGAAAGCTAACGACAAACTAGAAGGATCATCTCTAATCTACCCGGTGAGGATCTCGGCCTCATCATAAAGCATTAACCTTAGTACGGTTTTTACATGATGCTCAAACAACATAATACAAAACAACTTCATTCACCGTAATTTCTTGTATGCACTATACATTCAATAATTTTTCTTTTAGAAAAAAACATAACTACATATTACACACGTAACTCCATTCATTGTAACTTGTGTCAATATCGTATACTAACAAAAAAATATATTTACACAACACAACTAACTTTTTCTATTAAATGATCATAAATTTAGTGATCAGCTTCTATCAAAAAAGAAAAAATAACAACAAACTACGGTGATCAAGTACATTCATTAACTGAATTATCATCAATCCTTTTTTTATCTATATTAACTTAGTGATACTTGCTAAACAACATGTACATCTGCGTAGACCTAATGATCATTGGTGAAGAAAATGTTTGTGCTCGTAGACAAACTGATGCTAGGTGAAAGAGATGTTTGTGTTCGCAGAAATACTGAAGCTTGGTGAGGAAGATGTTCGTGATTGAAGAAGGCCAATCACCAACGTTCCAAAAAAACTAGAAGTTTCAGTTAAATGTTCGAGAGTTGGCGTTAGTAGACTATATACAGACCACAATCGCTTTTTTTTAGAAGATAAAAGAGTTGCTTGTTGATACATATACCATACTAAATATGGTATTTCTCTCTAGAAGCCGGTTCAATGAACTCCAATAAATAAACCAGCATTTACAACTTCTTTTATAAAGAAATTAGCTTTTTTCTATTCCACAATCCACATACACCGAATATCAGTCTTCAAGCATCACCGTAATACAGTGTCTCAGACGTCTGCATTTACATCTTTTTGGACAACAGAAACATATATTTTCTTTTTCATATACAGCGAATATCACCCTGCAAGTGTTTCTGTAATACAGTGTTCGGACATCCACATGTGTGTACCTTAATACGATATACATATTTCCACTATATACTTCTTAATCGCAATTGCAATATATCTCTTTACAAGTTTTTAATTAATCTACTGTATAGAATCATTATAAAGTCTCTTATTGTCTAATCTTAAATAAATCATTTATTTATGAAACATATCATATCTTAAATGCATGTTTAATTGAAAAAGAAAAAGTCATTAAGTGTATCGTCTTAAAAGTGCGAAAATTATCATGTCTTTCTTATAATTTTGTCTCTTCTCTGGTGTAGTTGGGCTCAATTCACCCAAGAAATTGAGCTTGCATTTTCTTAATTAAGCTAAAATGGGCTTGTAATCTCTTTCTCCAACTCTTATGATTTAATTCTTTTTAGGGTTAAAACACGTCCAAGGAAGTAGTGGTAGCCGCTCCCGCTGTGCAAGATTTCTCTTACCCCCCCCCCCTCCCAGTTAGGTGTTTTGTTTCTTACGCGGTTTGGTTGCGTACATCCAATCCTTCTTATTGTAAAGTAGCAGTTGATCGACACGCAATTTTCATTATAGGTAATCAGAAAACAACCTTCATATGTTTCTAACACATGAGTATGGTTGCGTACATCCGACTCTTCCATACCCCGCCATAGGCGGGAGCCTCTAAGGCAATGGGGTAATGTTGTTCCTTACGCGGTTTGATTTACATTTACAATGGAGTAAATGACATACTTTTTTATTTTAGAATATGATAAAATATATCAAAATGACTTACTAAAGCAAATGCGCTTTTTATATTAGAATTATCAGTTGATCAACTCAGTTTGACGCGATTTTCATTATGTTTCATCTTGAAATAACTCCGTCTTGCATGGGTATGTATATAAGAAGCGAATAAAAAAGAGGGAGTTTGTTTCCCAACATTCATAAAGATTCTGAGTATGTCACTTGTAACATCGCTTTCAAGAGTACTCTTTGCCGCCTTTTCAATTGAGAAATACAAACTCGTTGCAACAGTTCCATAATAAATAGATCACATGCTATGAAAGAACTACCTGTAGTTTTTTCTGTTTTTTTTTTTTTCTGATTGCGGCAGAGTCATATTTAAAGCCATAAAAAACATTAATGTCATTCACAGATTAAACCCCCTAAGTTTCCTTGTGAACTTTTTGTTACAAAATCAAACTTAAAAATTGCATTAATTCCTCTTGTCAAAATGCACCGAAATTGTCTGAACTTCATCGGCGAATTATTGCTTTCCCTCCAATATCTGTGACACAAAATTTCACAAAACCTCCAAACCTTGTGATCTTTTTTGTCTTGCTGCATTCTCATCATGTGACCCTTTTTTGAAAAAAAAAAAAAACACCTCCCACCCCCATCCCATACCCCGCAAAGGTCTTTAAATAATCTCTCATACCCTGCCATTTTTCCCTACAATTTTTTTTTTGGTGCAAACAACTCTCTCACTTGCCTACTTTCCAAGAAAAACTCATAGAAAAGACTGTATTAAGCCATGAAGGGTTCTGCCAGAAATGCTACTCTTTTGCTGGTTATGTTGGTTTTGTTACCTACTTTTCTGCACGCTAGGCCTCTTGGGAAGCCACATTCACGTAAGCATTTCAATATTCGGTTATACAAAATAGTGGATATTCCTACTGGCACGACATAGGTATCAATGGTCGTACATATGTCTTCACATATTCAAAATACGATATAAGTACATGGTAAACCTACAATATTACCGGTTATTTTATTATGATCAACGAGCAACTACTAGTCATTCATAAACTATTTTAAAGTCATGATTGCAGGAGTGATACGACACAAGTAACATAGGATTATTTTTTCCCCTAAAGGTTCTTATAGTTTGGTTTGTGTTTGAACAGATCATAGGCATCATCACCGAGCAGCAATGTCAAGCAGAAAAGAAGCAACTATGATGCCTGAAAAATACTGGGACAGAAGGCCAATGTTGCATAGGAAGCCGGACACATTACAAATAGCCGGGTCAAGTTTACCCGATTGCTCACATGCATGTGGATCTTGCACCCCATGTAGATTGGTAATGGTCAGCTTTGTATGTTCTACCCTCCAAGAAGCAGAGACTTGTCCCATGGCTTATAAATGCATGTGCCGCAGCAAGTCATTTCCAGTTCCATGATCTTCAGTTTTGTCAATTCTAGGGTTCTTATAAGTTTCATTTCATGCTTGTTACCTGTTTTTTATTTATTTTCTTTTCTTTTCTCATGTTAGAATAGGCAAGGATTGTTATGTAAATGAAGAGGTAGTTAGCTCTAGTCTTGATAGGGATTGCTGTAACTTTTTTTTTGGAGGTTATTTATTAAAGTTCTATTCAAACACTAGCTGTAGCGTTTAATGTCGTTAGAATATGATTGTTGTTGTTATTTATTAAAGTTGCGTTGCATTAGTTTTCATTGCGATTTTCTTTGAGATACACGTGTTTTTGTTCAACATTTTCATAAGGCATATGTCGAGTAAAATTCTGAAATTTAAATTTCGTCCAGGTGCAAAAGGAAAATTGATAAGTAAGCCAAACAGTAGTTTTAAGAAGAAAAACAACGATAAATGTAACTTTGAGATCAAAAAGACCTAGAGTGGCTACATAGATGATATGATGTGAAACCAATACTATTGATTGAGTCTATCATCATTTAGAGACAAAGTAAAATATACATATAAAATAAAGTATACTTATGTTTTTTTAGTCATGTCATATTTTGTGCAGAAATTATCTTGGAGCAAAGCTGAAATCCCTCACCATGGGTCCCCACCGTCCCAGCCCAAGAAGCATATGTGGAGGATGCAAATCAGTAGCCCAGCGGCCTCTTAGATTGAGTGAGATCTTACGCAATGACTCACACAAGGTGCCCTCCGTAAATTAGACCTTCGGCCTAGCAGCAAAGGAACATCCACTCTGTACGTGTCTCTGGAATCGAACTCTTGATCTCTTGGAACAAATCTCAAACCGAGTATCAATTAGACTATGTCCAGGGACGTGTAGAAATTATCTCATAACGTAAAGTGGCTAGAGAGATGATATGATATGATGTAAAACCAATAGTATTGATTGAGTCGACGATCATTTGGAGAAAAAGCAAATATATGTAAAATAAAGGATACTTTTTTTTTTTGAGCCATGTCACTTTTCTGGAGAAATTACCTTATAATGAGAAAAATTGCTACATAGAACATGGATTGAACCTAAGATTCTTTTTTAGAGCCTCAACCATAACCGCTAGGGGTAAAGCTTTATCGTCATGTCACCTTTTGAGAAATTACCTTATAACGAGAAAAATTGCTACATACGACATAAATTGAACCTAAGATTTTTTTTTTTCTTAGAGTCTCAACCGTAACGATTGAGGTAAAATTTCATCGACATGTCACCTTTTGAGAAATTACCTTATATGAGAAAAATTGGTCCATACGTCGACATGGATTGAACCCAACATTCTTTTTCTTGAAGCCTCAACCTTAACTGTTGAAGTAAAATCTTATCGGTAGGATCTTTGTGGTTAAGTATTACATTAAAATTAGGCGCTTTTAGATTAGAAAAGTTATACAACTTCAAAGTGATCAAACTTAGACATATTAACATTTTATCTTACAGAATTATTTCAAATTTCTGAAAGCGTGCCGCCTTGAAATAATGATATCGATTCCCGGTAAGAAACTAGCAGGCAACATACGCGCACGCCCCATACCCCCGGGATGGGAATGGGATCACCTCATCCCACTTTTCCTCACCCCACGCGTGACCGCACGACACGTGACAGCAAAGAGATGGTGAGGCTAGATGCAAGTGACCCTCATTTAGCCTCACCACACCCTCTTGCTGCCACGTGTCGCGCGATACCGCATGGGTTTGCGGTGAGGGGATCCTATCTCCCGGATGGAGCTCTAAATAGTAAAAAATTCCATCAAGTCCAAGTTGGTTTTTATTATTACTAACCAGTATGTATCCCCCGATCCCAAGAGAGAGGGTGGTAACTCAGCCATGTTGCCAGTACAAAACGACACGTAGTTTCATCTAAAAAAGAAACACACTACACCTTCGCTATGTGTACATAATAAGAATTTGATGTGTTATTTTTGACAATAAAGTGTAATATTTATTTTTGGAGTTGTTTGTTGGTTAAAATGCATAGGACGCAATAATGTACGATGATGGCTAACTAATGATAGTCTAGTTGACACGTAAATGATTGATAACACTTGATAATCTTATAATTTTGTGGCTCAATGAAAAGGACAAGGAAAATATAAAAAGACATGGTTGCACTAATAATTTAAACAATCTTGTTAGGCCAATGGAACCTACCTACAATGGTTTTCTCAGTCTATACAACAACATGATATACCCATTGCTTTAGATGATTCCGCCTATAGTAGTATGGAAGTCGAATGTACGCAACCATATTCACGTGTTAGAAACACACGGATGTTGTTCACCGATGACCCATAATGAAAATTACATCAAACTGTGTCGATCAACTGTTTGTAATTCTCATTTTATAATAGTTTATTTATATAATTGATATGTATTATATTATATATGTATACCATGTTAAGGTGTACGATATATTAAGAAAAGAAAATCAATCATGTTATTGAAAAGGCAGCAGTACTGGACACTTCACAAGCGATGGGCTCATTGTAAGATTGTCGAAGTTTGGGAATAAGTGCACAAGCTGACTTATTCAAAACACTGGGAAGGCCTTTTATCGGCTTCCATTTTTGGTTCTTTAAATCCGCAACTTGCAAATCATGGGCCATTTATGATGAATTGCCATGAATGGCATCACTGAAGTTGGTATAATTGAATTAGATTGGATGATGCATATATAGTACCTTTTCTATTTTTAGACAATGATCAAATACCTACACAAATTGAATGACAAAAAGAAAAGTTGGATTGGCTCAAGACTGTTAGGTCCCTTAGAACACACTAGAAGGGGGGGTTGAATAGTGTGTTCACCAAGTATGGATATTTTGTGGCTATTTTTCGTTTTAGAGTGCAACCGATACTTGGATGTGTTCTTTTGAATGATAAAAACTTGAAAGACAAGAAAGAACACGATTATGTATAGAGGTTCAAGTCAAGAGACTCTACTCCTCTACCTTCTTGATGTTTCACAAGAAGGATTTTGAAATGGGGATTGTTATTTCTTTTTGGGGGAAACAACAATCAAAAACAAAATCAAGAAAATACAAACTAGGCACCTTGCCTAGCCAACAACCAAGAGATCTAACACTTTGAAGTCTTGCCTCCAAAGATCTTCTTTGCCCTCAAAGAAATCTTGTAGGGAGAATAGTGCACCACACACTATCAACAAACCCTTCAAAGTTTAGAAATCTTAAACAAGGAGCACCCTTGCTCCTTGACCAACACTCTACCAAATCTCTCACAGATAATCTCACCAAGAAGAAGACTCTTCTTTTTACAATAAACACTCTCAACAATAAAGTAAAAGTATACAAAGATTTACAACTATTTTGAGAGCTTGAGCTTGAGAGTACTTGAGAGCTTGTGAAGTAGAAAGTTGTTTTTGAATGTAGAAGAAACCCTATTTTATCAACATCAAAGTTTCTTCCCGTTTGAAACCCTCTGCACTGACATTAATGGGTTTTGGCATCATGTGTTGGTGAGTCCTCATCATTGGAGATCTCCCTTTGGCATGTAGCAACATTCTTGGAGAGATTTCAAAATGAATGCCAAGAAAGGAAACCTGAAAAACTTCAACAGAGAGGAGCCTGCAAAAAAAGACACTAAAAAAAAAGGTACAAAGAGTCAACTGATGTTAAAAAGTGAAGTTCAAGACCTTTGTAACGTTGATCACATGAAGCGCCTAATGTGCAAATGCACAGGCGTTCGATGTGACATTGAGCGCTTGATGTGAAAATGAACAGTCGTTTGAAGTCACATCAAGCGCCTAATGTGGGCTTCTTAAGGCGTTCGAAGTCACATGAAGCGCTTAATGTATCACTTCATGCTTGTTCGAACTAACTCTGACTTTTACTCAGAGAAAGTACTTAGGAGTACGTGCCCAGCCAGGGGAAAAGTACTTTTGGCATAGTGGACTGCATAAAGCGCCTAAAGGGGCGTTCAAAGTGTTCGCACTTTTCAACAGGTCACATAAAGCGCCTAATCAGGCGTTCAATGTGTCCTGTTTTACAAACACTCACATGAAGCGCCTAATCTAGGCGTTCGAAGTGTACTGGACTCCACCAAGGTACATTAAGCGCCTAATGTAGGCGTTCGAAGTATTCTGACTTCAAACAACACACATGAAGCGCCTAATGGGTTGTTCAAAGTGCCAAAAAGTGCAAATCATCAAAACTCAACATGATCTAACAAAGACGACACCCACTATTAAATTTTTTTGAAAGCGTAAAAAAAAGCATTTCTGATACACTAGACTTCCGCGTTTTACATAGGATTCGGAGAGAATTTAGATCGCTTCACGATCTGATGTACGCAGCCTTACCATACACTTTGTATAAGAGACTATACATTCAAACCAACTGCAATCGCATAATGTTTTCTACTTATTATTATTCTACTAGAAACAATAAGTTGTTGATTTGCGTATTGCAAATATCGTTGCTTTCACAATATGGATACTCTGTGAATCACATAGATATGAGGTCCCATCCTTGAATTATATTTCGGAGCAACATGATCAAGATTGAACTACGTATAGAAGATTCTTGTATTTGACTACATGTTTTACAGTATTAGAGGTATCAAACTCTAAATCTAAATTATTTGGTCAGTTCCTTACCACTTCGTATGCTGACCGCAGGGACGAATGATAAGTCTTCTGGTTTTCGGCTGGGAGGATACCTCGGGGCAACCCATTAAAAAAAATGTGAACCTCGAAACGACGTCATAACCCTAAGAGACACTCTCTAGGGCTAGCTATAGATTTGTATATAGAGTACGGGAGAAGGGTCTCAAACTTCACCTTTTCCATTTTTCCTTAACTAGTGAACTCCACATAAGATATCTGAAATAAGTTGTATAAAACAAGTCATATTACATACTCCCTCTATTTCAATTTTTTTGCTTGAGACTTAGAAAACGTATGCTATTAAAGAGACATCATTTAGTGCATTGAAGAAATGAACTTTTATTTTGGAGGGAAGGATCATTTCATTAAAACTGATAAACATGTACATCATGTCTGAGACTCAAAGAATATATTGAAAGTTAACTAACCACTATTGGTATTACATGTTTTGAACCAAGCTAATCTAATATTACGGGCTCTTTCCAAGATCATCCTACTCGTATAATGCACAGGCAGATGCTCGTAATACTCTTCGTGTAAGCGCCGATTCCTTTCAGTCCATATATAGGAGATTGCTTCGCGGAATACATAGGGTCATGACGTCTCCATTCCTTCCGTCATCCTGCAACTTTCCAGATTTCGGTCGATCCATCCTTTTATTCCACCATGATCGTCAAAAAGTCTCAATTCATTTTGTGCGGAGAGAAGCCTTAGCCATATACCTTTGGCGTGTGGACAGTCCCGAAGTGAATGCAGATTCGACTCAGACTGAGCATGGCAGATTGGGCACAAAGGGGACTCCTCCAAAGTCCGACGATACAGAAGTTCTTTAGTAGGAAGACTATTATGTCTGGATTGCCATAGCAGATAATTTCCTCGTTGTGGACCTCGTAGACTCCAGATGTTTCTCCAAGGTCTCTGTTCATTAGCATCCTCCCTTCCCTGCTGCACATCATATGCTGATACTACTGAGAAACTGTTGTTGTGCTGACCTCTCCACTGGAACACATCCGATACTCCCACTTCCAACCTACCCGTTGTTTCTCCTTCGCTGATCCCCTTTAGTACAGTAGGGATGGCGGATAAAATGCTCTGGCATGTATGTGTCGTATTCTGCCTAGGGGTGTTTATCCGCAGGGGATGTCCGTATTTATCTCTAAGGACCTTAACCCACAACACATCTTCATTCAGTATGAGTCGCCATAGTAGTTTTGCTAGCAATGCGTTGTTCATTAGACGTAATTTTCGGATGCCAGTACCCCCACTTAGTTTGGGTCTACATATCGACGACCACGCTATCGTATGTATTTTGCGATTACCCTCGAATTCACCCCAAAAGAATGCTCTACTTAGCCGTTCTAATTTATCCACCGTACATGCAGGCAACTTGGACGTTTGCATGGAATAAAAAGGTACCGTGGATGTCACTGATTGTATAGGAATGTTGCGTGCTGCTTTCGATAACAAACGTCCCTTCCATGAAGCTAGCTTGCCTTGGACCTTATCGACAAGAGAACTATATATTGCAGGCGTGACGTGGCTATGCAGCAATGGCATACCTAAGTATTTGCCCAGATCATGAGTGAGAGGGATATCAAACTGGTGGCTCAGCCTCTGCGTTATTTCTCCTTCAGTGTTTGGAGATACATATAGCTGCGATTTAGCTGCACTAACTCTTTGTCCAGAAAAGGTGCAGAAACTTTCGACAATGGCAGACATTACTTGTCCTTGGCCGATTGTAGCTGCTCCAAATAGGAGAATATCATCTGCGAACATCAAATGTGAAATACCTGGACCATTTCTAGATGTTTTGATCGGCTTCCACACCCCTCTATCCACTGCTGTATTGATTTGTTGACTTAGGTAATCCATACATAACGCAAACAAATAAGGTGCAAGTGGGTCGCCCTGTCTCAATCCTCGTTGCGGCCGAAACGACTCTAATTTTGCTCCATTCCATAAGACGCTCGTATGGCAGGATGTAGTAAGGTGCATGATCAGCTGGATCATATTATCCGCAAACCCCACTTGATGTAGTACCTGCTTTAGAAACCCCCAATGAACTCGATCGTATGCTTTCTCCAGATCCAATTTTACAGCCATCAGTCCTTGCCTCCCAGTTTTTCTCCTCATTGTATGAATTATCTCCTGTGCCACGATAACGTTGTCACTTGCGTGTCTCCCCGGAATGAAGCTGCACTGGTGAACACTTACCAACTTGTCGACGACAAGAATGGAAGTTCATTTGAAGAAATGAACTTCCATTCTCTTGTGAAATGTGAAATTCCAAACCTCAATTTTAGGGTTTAGGGTTTGTAATTACACGGAAGCCTATATTAATATATATATTTATGTATCTGGCGTCCATTCCCTAGGATGCACATGGCAAGATCGTCCAAGCCCTTGGACGAACGTGACAGTGTTGTCCAGACTCTTGGACGCGTCTGCCAAGACCGTCTAGCACCTCTAGAAACAGCCTTTCTGACTGAAAAACATCATATCTCTCTGGACGCACTTGGTAGTGGGGTCCAAGAGTGGTTTTATGGACGATAATGGCAAATGCGTCCATAGACTTATAAGATGACACTACCAAGTACGTCTTAGTTGCTTTAGGAATTTTTCCAAAACATACCATATTTCATAAATTTCTTATTGGAAACACAATATTCTGTGAAATTTCTCCGTTATTTTATTAGTCAAATTATCATCTACCAAAACGTTGGGTTAAATGTGTGTTTAATTTGGCCGTGAATAGTTTATCCGTTAGATATAAATATTTTGCTAAAAAATTACATTTACATATGAAAAACAAAAAGCCAAATGCATGTGTGAATTTCTTTAAATATTATATCTGTTCTTTCTTGTGGTAGTAGTGCAAAGTCCAACCTTTAAGCCTTATGTGTGGGAATCTTGAGTCGAGAAGTCTTCTTTTCTACGAACAATAAATTTTGTCACACTCTTTTCTGTTATTTTGTCTTTCATTTCCCGGGAGAGAAGGGACATGAAATCAACGAATAAGATTCAGCCAAAAAAAAAAAAGTACAAATTGATTGGAGATAGATAGTCATATATGAATATGTATATACATAATGATGTTCAATTTGTTTGTTATAACATTTTTCTTTTTGGAAAGATTGTAGAGTCACCATCTCATGATAGGGCCAACTGAGACCTTAGGGCATCTCCAAACCGAACACCTAATTATTCATTTGGTGCAAAAAGTCTCTTCAACCAAGCATCAAATTGAACATATAATAAGTGAAAATGATTAGTGTTACACAAAATAGGCAACAATATTCATTGTACCAAATCACTATTCATCCGGAAGATTATCACCACCTCCACCAAGATTTGTAAGAACACGTTAAGGAATAATCCATCTCAGTTAAATTAATGAATAGTGAATTAATGAATACTTACGTTAAATTTATATGAATGTTAAATTTGTGTTAAATTATTTACAATAATGAATTAAAAATAGAATGATAAAAGAATCTTTAAGAAATATTCTTATTTGGTGTTAGATTTAATGTTTGTGGTTGAAGTACTTTTTACTGTTTTTTTACACCAAATAGATTTTTGATGCAAAATTTAGTGTTTTCAATTGGAAATGGCCTTACTCAAATTAGACGCATTTCCAAATACAAATATCTCATCTTATCTTTATTTGTCCCTTTAGACAAACTGTTTTATCATGAATTATATTTCAGTTTTGAGCACAACAATGTATTATTTACTTTTCCTTTTTGACCTTTGCTGTTTATTATCCACTTAAAATTTTATTAATATTTTGTTTGAACTATTATTTTTCATTTCTTTTTACAAAGTGCTTGGTATTTATTGACTTTGTGGCTGTAAGATTTGCTCCGTCGTTACATACAACAACAACCACCATCCTAACGACAGCAAAAACTACTATTAGGATCTAGTAAGGTGAGAGACAAACAAACCATACATCTATCCCAATGGATAGAAAATTTACTTCCAATGAGAACTCTGACTCTATATATACCTGCAGAGATAACAAAATAATAGTAATATAGTATGCTAGTGTATTAGTAAAAGCATTTAGTAAACACAAAACCTGCCAGTGTAATTAATTTCTATGCTTTACATGATACAAGCCACAAGAGAACTTTTTAAAGGCTCTATAAGCAAGGGCCCTCTTGAGCATTGAAGAATGTTATTTCATATTCATTCTCTCTATACCTCCATGAAATCCATAAGGTAATTTCAGAAGACCATCTTAATGACCTAGATAATTCCCATCTTGTGTCTGTCCTATCACTAACAATATTCTAACTTTATGTAATAATTAATTATAAAAAATCTCATTAACTTGTTATTGATTAAATACGGTAATAAATAATTAACCACTACTTTAATACAGCCAAAAAGAATCTAACTTAAATGCATAAACAGATAAGCATAGACAATGAGGACATCTGTATAAATAGTTTCTGATCAAATTAAGGTTCTTTGAGATTACAATATCATGAAAAAAAGAACAAGTAAACAACAAGGAAAGATTGTCCCAAATCTTATGTACATGAACATTGTATAGACTAAAAAAGCATGAAAAAAAGGTCACCAACAGAATCAGATGACAATCTCCTAAAACCTCCAAAGTCTCCCTCCATCTCAACTGTTCTCTTCCTCAAGCCAAACCCCACCTATCTATATCACCACTTAGCTAAACCCAAACCCAAAAAACAAGTCTCCTCAAATCATCCAAAATGTTGCCAAATCATGTTAAAACACCAATTAGCAGAAACTACCCTTTTTCATAAGCTCTTATAGTGTTGGATCTCAACAAGCAAAGCTTGCATTTCTTGAAAAGAAACACTAACAATGAAGCTGATAGAGGACATATAGATTCAATGCCTCAAAGGGTTGTGATTTTCCTGCCTCCTTCACACCTCGGTTTGCTGGTTTTTGTGGGTGGAGGTTAGGGATGACGGATGCCCATGAAATGGTCGAAGTCATGGTGTCGGACTCCCAATTGCTTTAGCCATGAGTCAGCCACGCTTGATAGTGATACAAGTTTCTCCTGTTCTTTACCAGAATGGCCCGAGACCCACACATTTCCTTGCAACTTGTAAGTTGCCAAACCAAATGGAGGCAGAGGAATGCCTTCTCCTTCCTTTCTTTTCTTTCCAACATACCCCATATCGTCTTCAAACTCGGTATCTGTATAACATAAAACATTATCTGCCTTAGATGATCAACAATTACTACTATGAACATAAAAAGCAAGGATCTTCTTCATGATCCATCTAGTTATTTTCCATTGTTCAAAGTTAAGGGCAGGCTGAGAATCTGGTCCAGTCTTTACTTATCAATGGTCCAAAAAAGAATCATGCAGAATTAAACAAATTTTAGGGACCAAGAATAAACCTTGGAAAGATGAAGAAAGTGTGTGATACGTGAGGAAGCAAGTAGACAAATCCTTTATAGTCCGCCCCATGGGAATATGATATATTGGATACCTGAAAATATACACATCAGAAAGCTTTGAATTAGTGCTGCATCTTTTCATTTGTCCATTGAACAGAAGACAAAACATATAAAGACATGTGAAGATAAGGAATCAACAGATTTGAATCAGTTCAGCACTTCAGAGATTCTATAGAACTGTGTTTGGAAGTTATAGCTTGACAATTACCGCAAATATACAGAATATATTTCAGAATCCGAACAATTAAGATGCATATATCTTCTTTTAATTCTTTCACAAAAGTTAAAAGAAGTGAACCAGATTCTTCAAGAGTAGGATTGTAAGAAAACCATACCAAGCAACTGCCATCCAACTTGCGGGTGAAAGATCAACACTCCTCAAAGACATGAGTCCTGGGAATCTTTCAGCTAGGTCATTGATCTGAAATGATGATAAACACAGGTTAAAGAAAGAAAACAAAAGAACGCATTAAGCAAAATTAGGCGAACAAAGGCATGATAAGGCACCAGTAGAAATTCCAAATATTTAAATAGTTGATACAACACTTCAATGCTTCGATATATGTCTCTTGAGAGAAAAAATCAAGGGGAATCAGGAAAAAGATATGATTGATGCAATATATTCAAAACGTCAATAAGGCCTTACTATATGCTTATCATGAAATAACATTTTTTTGCATAATTCTCAAGCATTCCAAACAAACAGCTTTTTTAGTATTCTCAGTTAATTGCCATTCTGCAGAGTGAACCACACAGGAATGCTATATGGGAAACAAATTCTGAATGAATGCAACAGAAAAGAAAAACAAAAACTTCACCACTAAACTAAGTATAGATCCTAACAGGACTTAAAAATGCAATACCTTGTCCATGAGAGGAACTCTTCCATAAGGGGTAGATCTTTCAAAGTACTGAAAATACAGACAACCCAATCTATCATTAACAGGAAAGAGATTATCATGCTCGAAAGCCCCCTCCTCAGAGGAACACCCATCCCATCTTGATAGCTTCTCGCTCTCACTCTCATCACTAAAGGAATCACTGAAAGAATCCCTTGTATCACAAACTGACTCTGTGTCCTCTCTGCAATCCCATGGTCAAACAAACTTCATTAGAATCCTTGTTAGACAAAACTGATAAAGTAGAATCAAGGAAGCAAATTGTCACAAAAATTTTTGTGAATTAACAATTGGGATAATCCATTAGTATAGAAAATTATTGCTCCATTTTTTCCATTGTATACTTTGTAAAGCAGGCTGTAAGGCATGAATAACATGACTTCAATCACTAGAAAAACCATATTCAGCATTATCAGATCTTACAGCCAAAAGAGAAACATTTATACTGTTAAGTCAAATAAAGGAAGTTGAAGAAACACTTTTAAGGCAAATTCTTGCAGACAGAAAATATTACTTTATTGGCAAGCCAAAATAATAATAATTAAAAAAAGGAGTCATCAAATGAAGAAAATACCAAACCAATCAAATACCTTAACCAGTTAGCAGAAGTATTGCTGGTGAAGATTTGGATTGCAGAGAGATAAGGCACATAATACTGGATTAAAGTTTCACCATTGTCAAGATTAATAGGTACACCAGCCCCATAAGCACTCCATTCATCAAAACAATTCCAAAAATCACCCAATGTGAAATATTCAACTTTCTCCCTTTCCCATGGATGCCAAACCCTATTAAGATTCTTCATCTCTGTCTGCATAACAGCAAAAGAAAAAAAAAACTAATTAATTTAACCACCTAGATAAACAAATATACAAGGCAAAATCATCAAAATTCAAGACAAAAGAATATCCCAATTTCTAAAAATTGAACCTTTCTGAGAAACTGGGAAGGAACCACAGGTGTTATGCCATCTAAGAAGCATTCCAGGTTGGTCTGCTTTGGACCCTTTTCAAAGATCATGATTCTTGAGATGAAATTTCAGACAAAAGACAGAAACCAAACTGAAGGGAGGAAGAAAAATCGCGAGAGAAAAAAAGAGAGAGAATTTGAATATTCTCTCTCCAGACTCTGGAAAACAGAGAATTCCGATAGCAAAACAGAACAAAAACAGAGGAAAGACAAGAAAAGGGAGAGGAAAAGAGCAGGAGGGAAAAGTTGACAGGACTTTGCCAATTTTCTTTCTATTCAAACCGGTCCACAAAACAAATAATATTACTAATACCTGACCTTTGGAGAACTCATGAATTGTGAACCAAAGATCTAACAAAAAGAGGGAACCGATCAAATAAAGAGAGAAAAAGAAGTATTTTGACAATGTCCTTTTTCTTTTTTTCTTTCTCTTTCTCTATTTTAATGGCTAAAAAAGAAACTTCTTCAACCCCAATTCTCTCGGCCACCAATTACACCGCCTCGGCTGAATTTCCTCCTACTGAAAACCCAGTCATATAAATTATCCCAAACTTCAAGAAAGCCCAAAACCCACGAAGAAAATCTTACTTGTCTTCCAATTCAATGAAAAACAAACCGCCAACAAAGCAAGAACTCCTGAAACCGTTTCCTGTGACCGCTGATATATTTGTTTACTCTATATGATCAGAGAAGTTTTGACTATAAAATCAGCCGCAAGTGTCGGCTAATTAATTAATTTCTGTGTGCTTGAAAAAGACCAGAGCACATGGCGTGAGAAATGAAAAAGGATTTCGAGAAAGAAAACGGAATAGAAAAATGGGATGATGAAAATGGGCGTTTCGCCTTTCTAACAGAAATCCATTGTTTCTGATAAAAAGGAATCCAACTTTTCCTTCTTTACTGTTCTTTTTTCTTTGAAGTGATGAAAAACTAACGATCTTATGCGAGCATATATATTACATGATAAGCGTCGTGTATGCAAGAATGATGCGTAAGCTCACTATGTGAGTGAGATTGTGTGTGAAATATTCAAAGGTGAAACGACAAAAATAAAAGATAAAATTTAATTTATAAATTACAAAATAGGAAGGACGTTGCCAAATCACATCCTGGATAGAAGGAATATCGAGTGATGTTATAAGTTATAACTTAGAAGTGGAAATAAAATCGATACTTCTAAGTTAAAATTGGTACCCCTTAAGAGCAAGAAGATTATTTTGGACATATAAATTCCTTAAAAGTATTATTTCTTTCCTATTCGTTCATATTTCATTGCTTAAAACACAAAACTATAAATCGATAATCAGTTGATCGAATGCATAAAACTTGTTGTGTCGCGTATGATACGTATAAGAAAATAGCAGTATGATAACACGGAAAAAGTAATAGTATGACAAAATTAAACAACAACAATAACCACCATGTCCAGTATATCCCAACGACAACAAAAACTACCGCTAGAGTATGGGGAGAGTGAGAGGCAGACAAATAATACGTGCATCTTAATGGATAGAGAGTTCGCTTCTAGTAAGACACTCAGCTCTATATACACTTGCATAGATGACACAATAATAAGAATATGATGTGCTAGTGTATTAGTGAAAGAGTTTAGTAAACACAAATAGAAAGTGGCCGATATTAAAATAGTCATAACCATGTATATGCACAAATAGTTAAATACAAAGGCAAAAGCAAAAAAGTGCAAAATCAACCTAAAGTTAAAGGGTATCTAAACCCCTAAATATACTCTAAGATGCTCCTTATTCTTACCTAAACCTACTTAACCTTAATCATATGCCTTCATAGACTCCTATCCTAGACTATGTCCTCAAAGATGCACAAATCTAGTAGGTCATGTCTAATTCGCTCATCCCAAGTCAGTTAGGCCTCCCTTTAATTCTCTTCCCCTCTACAATACGGCTTTCAACTGCTCCGATAGACGACATTGTCTGTCTCCTCTTGACATGGTCAAACCACCTCAGTCTCTCCTTCCTTATTTTATCTGGTATATTAGTCACCCTAACCTTTTCTTAAATACCTCATTTCTTATCCGGTATAGCCTTGTATGCTCACACATCCACCTCAACATCCTCATCACTGTCACTTCCATCTTCTGTGATTGTGTCTTCTTGATGGCCCAGCAGTCTGTTCTATACAACATTGCCAGCCGCACTACCACCTTATAAATATTTTCCTTTAATTTAGTTGGAAAATTCCTGTCACACAGCACCCCTGAGCCCATCATCCACCTACACCAGCATGCCTGAACTCGGTGTGCTACGTCACTATCTATGTCTCATCTTACTGTACAAACGATTATAGGTACTTAAACTTAATTACATGTGGTACCACTTGATCTTTGACAGTGACCTGCCTATTCTCACCGTCGACTGCGTCGTTGAAGTCGCAGCGTAGATATTCGGTCTTAAAATGGTAATGAACTCCTCAAATGCATGAAACGTTATGTTAGCGTTAAGAATACTATGATACGTGTAAGAAGGAAAAATTCAGAAAAAGCAAAAGGGCGGATGGGTCGTAGTAGGACACACGTAAACTTGTACAAGCATGAAACTATGTAACATCAATATGATGTATAAACTGGGCATAAGTCGATACAAGGCACAAATATATAGTTCCGTTAGAGTAGGCCGTTTTCGGTGCACTAAGCTCCTGCATTCGCGTAGGGTTCGGAAAGAGAGCAGATCGTTTTGCGATCTGATATATACAGCTTTATCTTATACCTTTTTGTAAGAGGTCGTTTTTACTGCTCAAACTTGTGATCTCGAGGTCACAAAACATCAACTTTACCAGTTGATCTAAAGTACGCTTTAACTGGAGGAAGTTTAAATATACTCTTTTACTGAACTTGCATAGCAAGTTGTGACGTAGTGTAACATAGCAATTACATGTTAGCTTTGGACGAAACCTAAGTAAACTAAAGCAAGAGAAAGAAAGGCATGCACAACGCCTCCATAATACTTTAAAAGAGTATTAGCTTCATATTTTGTCAATAATTTAAATTTAAATATCTTGTAAATCTGTTGGTTCAAAAAACTTCTACTACAAAATACATCATTTAATTTATATTATATAGAAAACTCTATGGTCATGAGTCATGATAGAGTAGACCTTAGGGTTGGAATTTAACATTTGAGAAAGTAGGCACATCAATTTTGTGAGACTTGGTTAATTCATGCATCATTTTCAAACTTCAAACTTGAAATGTCAATTTCTGTCTCCAAAATAGAACCGACAATTTCTAATACTCTGTTGATGGATGTTAATTAATTCGCTTTGTGTATTTGTTTGTAATTTTAGTAGCAAAGAAGTTACAAACCAAGCCTGGGGCTTAAAAGAAAAGTTCTTTAAAGTACAAAAGGGGTAACATAAATAATGAAATATAGGAAAGAAATTTTTAACCAGAAGCCAAAAAGGAAAACGTTGAAAGTTCAAAAGCAACTAGGCAACCGGGTAAAACTTTGGTGACGCTGACATGGACGGACGCGTCAGACGCGCCCAGTCAACATCTGACACGTGACGCTACAGCGGGTCAATGGCGGTTTGAATTTTTTTTACAGGAAACACGTGTCAGGCGCTCATTGGGCGCGTCTCACACGTCCCTCCATCAGCCGCGTCACTGAATCTGCATCCCTAGCCAACCATAGACTTAAAATGTAATTTTTTGAAATTGACTTGCACAACCATAAAAGGTAATGCATATATATATATATATATATATATATATATATATATATATATCTGTGTGTGTAAACGTATATATATACACACGTGTGTGTATATGTGTCTTCATTTCCAATGGATTCAAAGACACACTCTTTCTTGACTTTGGAATATAATAGAATAAAGCAAAATGACTCATTAAATTGGATACGCTTCTTATATTGTGAAGTAGCAGTTGATCGACACAGGTTGACGCAATTTTCCTTATGAGTCATCAGAAACAACATCTGTGTATTTGTAACACGTGTATGGTTTCCGACACTCTCATACGCCGCTATAAACAGGAGCCTCTAAAGCAATAGAGTAATGTTATTGTTGTTGTTGATGTGTATATATGCATATATATCTTTTGAATTTGTTGCAGACTTTATCTTTTTTCCTTATGAAGGAATTTTGTGCAGAGTTATTAAAAGGGTTTATCCAACTGCATAAACCCTACTGCATGTGATAAGGTTTTAGGCATACCGCCCCCAGGGGCATAGTCCAGTGGTAAGTGGCAAAGGTGATTAGGGTTAGAACCCCGACGTCCCGAGTTCGAGTCCGTGTGAGACAATCCTTGTTGAAATATTATAAGGGTTGCCTCTGGGCTGGCTGAGTCTCGTGTGTACTCTCCCTTTGCAGGGCTGCCGGTGGAGCACATCCCTCGATTTACATCCCACCTGGCTAAGGGGCCTCTGGTACAGGTGGGGGAGAACACACTCCCTCATCAAAGGTTTTAGGCATACCAAGTCCTCTTAAAAGCGCCGGATTAGTTGAAGATGAGTTAAGATAAGCAGGTGATTAATAAGTCGTATTAATTACACAATTCCTTTGGGTGGCTATGGTAATAAAGATATAATATTTCTAATACTAGGACCTTGAATGCGCCTGTGACCAATTCATAATATATATGATGTTTGGTCACATGCATTAAGAGAATGTTACTTCAATGAGCTAAAAAAAATAAATCACTTTTTTTAGAATGTAGTATAAAAGGTCTGAGGACGGGTCTAGAAACAACTGGTAAGGTTGATGTTTTGTGCCTTAAGGTCACATGTTCAAACTGCATAAACAACATCTTACGCAAAGTCTAAAGTAAGGTTGTGAACATCAGATCGCGAAGCATGCAGCCACTCTTCGAACCCTGTGCAAACGCATGAAGCTAGTGTACCAGGAACGTCTTTTTATCATAAAAGATTCCTCAGTTTAAAAAGAAAGTTACTCCTCGTATCCCAAAAAAAAAAAAAACAGCGTACTATTTGGTAAACATTTAAAACCACATATATTTTATACAATATTAATAGGGATTTGGTTTGTGTTAGTATTTGCCTGCTGATGCTACACATAGTTGATCAAACACCCTAAGTGAAAATTTTCTATTTGCGAAAGTTCATGTTCTTACTACAAGACTTCTAATCAAATTCTAAAAAGATAGATTTCTAATCAAACGGATTGAGGTGATACTCCACCAGCGAATGTAATCATTTCTGTAGTAGCCGATTGAGAAGGAATAAAATGTTCGTTCCCCATAAATAAAAAGTAAAATGAGATTTCAATAATAATGTTAATTTTTTTATGATTTTGTTAAAGCTATCTTTCTATTTCAATATTTTTGTGGAAGCATTCTGAAAGCAACCCTTTTTTTATTTTGTCTCATGAGATACCTATTAGGTTGGATTTGAGGTTGGGATCTTCTCACCCCAACTTTCCTTACTTTTTTTGTGACCACAAGACACGTGGCAACAAGAGGAGGTGATGAGGCTAGATGAGAGTGACTCTCATCTAACATCACCATCCCTCGTTGTTGCCACGTATCACGTGGTCACGCGTCACCGTATCCTCCTTCGGTGAGGTGATCCTGTCCCGGATTTGAGAGCCATGTGATGATGACTAGCCAACATAGTTTGAAGAGCATTTTTAGTCTGCCGTTGGTGAATGGAAGCCCCATAAAATATGGTTAAAGAGGAGACGGCTTGGAGGTCTTGTAAAACTTTTAATATATATTCCTTCCACTTTAAAATATGATTATAGTTTAAGTTTGAATTGTATAAAAAAAAATATTGTTTCACTTTTTTTACAAATCAACGTTTTATTTTATCTAAACTAACCAAAGGTCGAATATGATAAGTTTACAAAATAGTTTGATTTTTTTAAATTATCCTAAGTCCTAACTATTTTTAAATTATGCTAAGTCAGGCCGTGACAAGATTTTTAAAGAAAAAATATTAATTTGTATAGATATGTGTGTATGCTTGTGGAACCGCTGTTAGAATAAGGGCCCTTTGAATATTCTCTGCCTACCACTTATCCTCCCCAGACCTTAACGATAGCTTTTGCTGTCGTTGGGATATACTGGGTCCGGATGATGATGATGATTTTTCAACTGCACAACAACCGCGCAGGGTTTTAAGCAAACCGAATAGTTTGTGAACTGTTCAAGTTTGATTCATATTTGATTCGAATTTGTTCAGTAAATTTATTTAAAAGAGCCGAATTTGAATAATTATTTGGGTTCGTTTAGTAAAACGAGCCAAATTGTTCGCAGGCTGTTCCGCTCGTTTAAACAGTTATAGTGTTATCGAGCCAAACTCGAACCAATTTTAAAGCTCGTTTTTTCAAACAAACCGAGACAAATAGCTCGTTTAGCTACGTGAATCCGAATTCAAAAACTTAGTATTCGGCTCGGCTCGGCTCGCTTGGTTCGTTAACACCCTATACAATAGCAAGTTCTTTGGTTTCATCTTGAGGTACCTGATATTTTTAGAAGAGGTGGGGGGTGGGGGGGGGGGGGGGACAAAACAAAAAGATCATCTGAATCCTCTGAATGGTGTAGCAACAAAAAAGGAAATTTACGAGTGATGGATGAAAATTTTGTGATGCATTTAATCATCATCCTTTATTGCCTGCTAGGAGGACTCTTGAGATGAAAAATAATCCAGTAACATACATATTTTTTTTTATAATTGGTGAAATAAGATGTAACATATGTTATGCAAATTAGTCAACTTACATGATAGCTGTTAATTTGTTTTTAATCTGAAAGGTTATATACCTAATACCTAATATTCAAAGATGGACAAGTAAATGGAATGATTCAATGGTGGCAAAACTGAACCTTTCAACCAAATTTACCAATTCCAAATGTTTGGTTGGAAAGCTAACCTGTCTTCACGTTCTCTAGCCAAATGGAGAGTTTTAAACTTTCACTTTCATGCAAACAGGTTAATTGGAGTTAGCAACCCCCCCCCCCCCCCCCCC
>AP025055.1:32508665-32585738 GCA_036186865.1 Eustoma russellianum
CCCCCCCCCCCTCCCCTCCATCCTCCGGAGGTAGTATGTTTGTACTGAATCTATTGTCTTAAAGACCACGTTATCATGTTACCCCACACACAAACAAATAGTTGAATGCGTTTGAGATAGTAGTTAGTATTTGAAATAAGAATTCTGTACGGTATAATTTAATAAAGCTGTATATGATTGGTCTCATAAAATTCACTAATTGATTAGACAGGCAAGCAAGTAGAGGAAAGCACAGGGGGGGAGAAGAACATAGCATATATATACAAACATAAATTGGAAAAATTTTCATCTTATTCAACAAAATTAAAAATGTATAATGTCTTCGTATATGTACAATTGAAAACATACATAATTGTACAGGTGTTGATTAAAAATAACTAACTGCATTTCTTCGTCCTTTTTTTTTGGAGGCCACGTGACTACCTATACATTAAATTAACTAGGACTTGTGACGTGGTTAGTTTGACTCCGTTATCTTCAACTACTTATATTACACCTTTGATCTACTACATCATGAGTTTCAGTTATCTCAGTGTGCTTTCTTTGATTGCTACACTATGCTTCTGTGATATTAGTTGTTTGTGTTTGCTTTCTTTGGCACCTAGGCTCTCCATTGCTGTCCTTGGGCTAACATGTTGTTATGCTCCTCTACTTTGTCATCATGTCTCAGGATTGTTACCTTGTTACCTCGACTCGTCACTACGCTACACTTTGCATGTGTTCATCGTCTTATTGTGCTCTTTCATGACAGCACCTCAGCTCGATCTTTCTACAGCCTTGACCTCCCCTCTCCCCCTTCCATTCAAACCTGACTAGCTGAAGATGTTGGAATCTCCAAGAGCTCCAGTCAAGTTACATAGCCTTTGAACATTCAAAGCCTTGGTAACAGTATCAGCCAGCTGAAGTTTGTCTTAACAGGAACGGGTCTTATCATTCCCTCTTGAAACTTTTGTCTAACAATGTGACAGTATATTTTTATATATTTAGTCTTTTCATGTAAGACTGAATTTTCCATAATATATATGGCACTCTTACTGTCACAAAATAGTTCCACAGGTGAAGTCTGCTTCACATTTAAATCCTTTAGCAAATATATCAGCCATGGTACCTTGCATATCACTACAACCAAAAATCTGTACTCATGCTCTGATGAGGACCTCAACACCGTGGTTCATTTCTTCGCTCTCCAAGACACTAATGCATCTCCCAATAACATACAAAAACATGTAATTGTTCTTCTTGTTTCAGATTATCCTGTCCAGTCTAAGACTACAAATGTTTTCAACTTTAAGTTCCCCCTTCTTGGAAATAGTAAACCTTGTCCTGCTAATCCTATCAAGTTGAGTAGTCCGTGAGCCGCCTTGAGATGTAACTCAGTTGGACAATCAAGAATTGATTAAGTTGTTGTACTTTGTATGTGATACCTGGCCTGTTGTTGGTTAAATAAAGCAACTTTCCCACCACTCCTGTAACTTGAGACATCTGTGATTAAATCTGAGTCATTATGTTGTGGTTTTAGATTCTTCTTTATTAGACTCTTGGCAGGTTTTGACCTCATAATTCATGTTTTCTCTAGCAGCTTCAACGTATACTTCTTCTCACATATCATCAAACTCCTCCGTGACCTAGTTACTTCTATCTCTTAGAAGTACTTAAAGTTTTCAGTGTCGTTTATTTGGAATGTACTGGGTAGATAAGGTTTCAAGTCTTGGATGGCTGTTAAGCTGGCACTTACAACAATAATGTCATCTATAGATGTCAATGTTAGTGTATGTGTCCTAGGCCATGATTTGGATATTTATGTTATGCATTTATTATTAATAAAAGAGGTTTTATTATCATTATTGTTGGTTAGTATGTTACACAATTTTGATATATGTCCCTGATTCATTATTGTTATAGAGATAAAATAATTTATAATCAGTATGAGTATTGATTTGATAATCATGAGATGATTATGTGTATGGTGATACGAATCAATCTCATAGATACTTGTTAGAGAACAGTGTATTGGATAGACCCATCATGAGATTACTACATGGATTAGCGTCATAAGTAAATCTCACGATAGTCACGTTTTAATCCTTTGACTTGAGATTGTCATAGTTTCCAACATAAGGACTATTATTTTTTGACATGATCAAACGTTATCCGTAATTGGATAATAATAAAGGTCATGATTGAATGTGATAGAAATTATGTAGAGGATATTGAACAATCAAGATAGAATTTGTCCCTCTCTTTTGAGAGTGATATCTTTGGGCCTCTCGATTAGTGAGACTGTGAAATACATGGCCGTGCTCAAATGATTTGATAGTGTGATCAATATCATTTGTTTTATCAGTCTACTTAGAGATCGAGTAATCATATGTTTGAACAATATAAGTATGACGCTGACCATGACTTATGTTCAAACTAGATATCGTGTGACAAAGGGATTAATGCATGTACTATTATTAGGCCAGTTGGACTTTACTCGTATTAATTAGGTAGTCGTAATGCTTTGCTACAGGCCAATTACGACTTGTTGGTTTAATAGCGTTTTAATCAACTGCCAATTAATATGGGCCTATCGGGTCACACACAAGAATGCGTATGGCTGAGATTAATAATATTAACAATATTAATATTTGAAATTAATTATTATTACTATTATTATCGTTTTAATATTAATAATATTAATATTAGATATTAATTATTATTATTATTAATTTCATTTTTTATGTATATATTTATATCATCGGATAATAACAGAGAATCCATATCTGATATGGTTTTTGATTGGTTTTATCTAATCCTAACAGGATCCGTATCTGGTACGGATTATGATAGACGTTGACAAATCCAATCTGGAATCGGATTTTGATATTATATATATGTATGGAGCTTGGCGTATCATGGACACCAAGCAATCAGTAAAAACGAAATAACAGAAAACGAAAAATCCTAGAATCGTTTTTGTGAAAAAAGAGTTCTTCAACCGTGCCGTTTGAAGAGTTAGCACTCCGGGCGGAAGCGTTCGTGTGGATACCGACAGAGGGTGTTCGTGATTTCGCACCTCTTCCATCTGCAGATTTCGAATCTACGGAGGTAATTTTTTGATTTCTTTTGTCGAATTAAACGAACAACATGGATCCTTGGTAGGAAATCAGAGATCAAGTCTTGTTTTTCCGCTGCGCGTTTGGCAGTGATCTCATTCGATTTTCTAACAGTCAAGAGTATATGAAATGATGTGGGAGTGGTTTTAGTAGACAACGTGGTATCACTATGAGACTAAAAAAACCTTGGTGCAAGAGAACATGCGCAAACTTTTCATTTCATCGGCAATTGGCATGTTTCAATCCATATAAAGACTTGTGTAGGGTGCAAAATGTGTACGCCTAGGGATAGTTCCATACATATACATACACACACATACACACATACACACACACATACGTACATAGATACATACATACATACGTACATACATACATACATACATACATACATATGTGTGTGTGTGTTTATATATATATGTATATGTATCTATCACACCTCCGATCTGCTACATCTTGTGCTTTAGTTGTCTGAGTGTGCTTCCTTTGATTGCTACTCTAGGTGACCTTAGCATTGCGCATCTGTGATCTTAGCTATATGTGTTTGCTTGCCAGCACCTCGGCTCTCCATTGCTGTCTTTGGGTTTTAACTTGTTGTTGTGCTCCTCTACATTGTCATCTTGACTCAATTTCTCCTTGTGATCTCGGCTCAACATTATTACCTTATCACCTTTGTTCGTCACTATCCCCTGCACTTTGCATGTGTTCATCGCCTTATTGTGTTTCTACATGTCAGCACCTCGCTCGGCCTTTCCATGGTCTTGACATTATTGAGTTTCTTCATGTCAACACATCGGCTCGGTCTTTCCACAGTCTTGACATGGTCTTGGTTTAAAATCACTAAATCAGTAATTAATTATTATAGCCTTTGGTCATCCATCACATCATGCGATATAGACGATGCTGTTACAATATCAAGGAGCATTCTTATTTACATGGCATGCCAGGATGTATGTATTATCCTGTTTATTTAATGTTTGCCTGTTAATTATCTACCAACAATTAGGCCGGTTAATAGTCAGTTTTAGATTAGCTAAATTTTTGTCCTGAAACTAAGTGTACACAAAGAAAACTTATCACAAACTAGTTATTCTGCATCATAATGGATAGTTGACCAGTGAGATAGAGTTTCACTAAAGGAAAAATATAGTTATTGCAGCATGCATTTATCATATGCCTTGTAATCTTTCAGGTGGACGTACTGAAATCTTATCAAACTAACACACGTTCTAGTTTTATATATATTAAGTTATTACATGTAATAAGTATAGTGGTATATATATTAAGTTATTACATGTAATAAGTATAGTGGTAAATAACTACTTATTTTATTTCACCCAACCTAGAAAGCCGCTGGGCTCCTAATTACATCCTCCATAATGCTCCTTGAGGTTGTGACGGTGGAGGCCTCCAAGACGAGAGATTTTGCTTTTGCTCCGAGATAACTATTTATTTACCTTCAGACTATAACAGAGGCCTGCCATTGCCACCTATGCATTAAATCTTTATTAGCTGAAATGGTAGACCAAGCAAGAAAAAGAGATTATAACGTAGACACATTATTATACTCGTTACAACAGTTAGTATTTTATCAGCTTTTACTAACTGTTATAATTAATTCCAATTATGTGAAGACAGAAAAATATCTAACGGTTTATGTTATGCGTGTTAAATGAGTGTACAACCCCATATTGATACTTTAATCAAACTGTGGACACATTCATTGATAGTTGAAGATAAATTATTAAAATAACGATATGAGCAGTTCAACGTCGTCATTTATCTGTTCTAACTGTGTCTTTTGCCGGGATATTATGCTTAAACTTTTATTCAAAGTTCCTAAAAAATAACGAAATAGATAAACCATGGAAAGTCCTATTTCATGTCTCCAAGACATAGCTCACTTGGTACTCGAGTTGGAAGTTACTACAAAAGGTACATGGTTCGATTCCAAAGACACGCGCAGTATGTGTGTTTCACTACTGTCTAGGTCAAAAGCTCAGTTTACATTAGACACCTTGTATGAGTTCTTTGTGTATTACCCTTCTAATCAGGGGCAGAGGGAAGGGGGGCCTGGGGGGCACGTGCCCCCCAACGTCGGCGAAAAAATCCTATGGATAAATGGGTGTAGTTGTATTTTTATCCATTCAGTTCAAGTGTGTCCCTGCTTGACAGAACGCTAACTCTCTGTTACGTAGTCACATAGTGTTTAGCGTTCGGCAATTCTCTGTTAAGTGACTAAAATATATCTAAAACTTATCGGAAGTTCGGTCTCTTAAATATATTAAAAAAATTTAAAAAGGGTTAAAACTTTTTTTTTAAATTACAAAAAGATTAAAACTAAAAAATCCGATTGACTTTTAAGTTGTGCCAACAGCTGGTGTCCAAGCAATTTGAATAGCTAGGTTTTTTTATGTTACTGGTGGTTTTTACCCAATTCACACACGTTTTTCACATCGTTTAGACACATTTTGGACAGCCCCTATACATTTTGGAGTTTATCTTCGACGGTTTGGGTGTTTCTTGTAGGAATAGAATCTGGTTTGGTAATCTGAACTGTGTCTGCTGGTGTTTTTCTTTTGTTCGGAAGGTTTGATTTATTTTGGAAGCTGGAATCGGCCAAGAAGGAAGAATTCAAGATTTGGAAAATCTTGGAACACAAATTGGTGGATTCCTTTTCCAATTCTCAAATGGTTTTATGATTACTATTAGGGTTTTCTCTTATGCACGGTTTCTAGGGTGTTTAGATGGAGCTGAGTGTCGGCCAAGAAGGGTAGCAAGAACGAACGTTTTTACAATCAAATTCTCAAGCAGGATTAACAATAATTCATTAAGAGATGAAAGTTGAAAGCTATACATACCTTTAGGTTGCATTCAAAGCCTTAGTGTAGGATGTTGCTGGTGTGAAAACTATTTTTCGCATTCCAAGCAACTGTGTACACCATATATGATTGGTTCATTGATTCAGCATTCAGACAATAAACTGTAAAAGGTAACTTGCTTTTCCAAATGCCTATTGTTAAACACTAGCCTTTGTGACATTTGTTTGTTTCTAATTTTCCTGCAATGAATATAGTCAAGAATGATTTACGCAACTGGTCAAGGGATGACGTACTATGGGATTGTTTATTTTGTTACTTTGAGCATACAATTTTTTTGAAGATGAAGATATTATTCAACGATTTCAATCAATATCATCTCGAAGAATCTTTTTGCGTCCATTGGCAACTTCTTCTCGTCCTATAATAGGCAAATAAAAGGTATATATTGATGTATATTACTATATTGATTTAATAATTATGATCCGCATATTGTTTGTTGTGTATTGTTTATTTTTTTGTACATTGGTTGGTAGATGTGTTTTTTTCACGTATTTTATGTTATAATACAAAAATATGCCTAGAAGATTTTGTCGGTTTTCCGGACTAAAACGGTGATCGGTGGTATTCCTGTGGCGAAGCCTGTCAGTGCCCCTCCAAGAAGAGACTTCTGGCTCCGCCACTGCTTCTAATCTAAGAGTCCGTTAACATGGTATGGCTTTTTGCTTCGAGATAAACCATGGAAAGCATCTGAATAAAAGTGTTCTTTTGCTGGTTCTTCAAAGCAAGTGTTCAACCATGAGCGTTTTCACATGAGAAACAAAGGACATATGTCCAGGGCTGCCATCCCTGTCCAAAGGTGGAAATAGTTATCTGTGTATAAAACAAATATGTCCATTACTTTATTAATATATTATCATTATATTTGTAACAGTCATATTTGTCAGGTGAGAACAATTCTTAATACAACCTAATCGCTAACAAACACAATATCATGATGTTAGAGTTTCTTCCGGCACGTTATACACAATGCTACTTTGCTGTCGTAAATACATTGTTTTAATTTGACTTAAAACTATGTTCAAATCGATCTAATATTTTATTACAGATAAGTATGTAATTTGATAATATTGCATAAAAATAAGCGAGAATCATTTGATCGAAGAGCTTTTGCATATTTGGGCGCTTCAAATAACTCGTAGAACAAATGCTAGACTCCTTGAGGTTCGTTGATAAATTATTGAGGTCGATGGTTAAATCAAGAAGTCCCCATCATAAGTATTTGGAGAGGAAGATATAAAGTTGAGTAATGAATTGGTACATAGTTTGGATATTTGATAGGGGTGATAATCTCAGACACAACACGTAAGCACGACCTGAATCTGATACGTTCTTTATGGGTATATGTATAACATTGACGGGTTTCGTGTACAAATCGGATAAAACGTGAAACTTACCTGCTAAGAACAGGTCGTGTCAGATACACTCACAGGTTATCCATTTTAAACCCGTTATACCTGATTTTTTTAAATATATTCTAATTATAAAATATTAATTATTAAAATTAAAATTATAAAATAGAAATTCCTAAAACCTAATCTCTTACCTTTTACCCTCCTCCCCGATCGCCCCTACCCCTGGCTATCCATAACTCATCATTCTCTCTTCTCTCTGAACTATGAACTCTCGACCTCCTTCTCCCGCCCATCCAGGCAACATCTCCTTCCGGCCTCCGTCTCCCGCCCCTTCAGTCTCCGTCTCCCTCTGTCTCATCTCTCATCTTTAACAGTCGCCCTTACCCTCTGCCCAACGTCGCCCCTACCCATGCTTACCCATCATTCTCTCTTCTATCTGAACTATGAATTCTCGGTCTGTCTCCCGGCCGACCACCCTATCTCGCCCTCCGACCTCCGTCTCCTTCCATCTCCTTTTCTGTCTTTAACAGCAGCCGCCACGACCCTTATCCTTTGTAGTTTGTCCATCGGCTGTCCCTACCTCTGGTAAAAACATGAAACCTGAAAAATACACAAAATGACCGAACACGACCTGAAATATTTGTATTTGTCAAGTTTGTGAGTAAACCTCATACACGATACAATACCTAACATGAACAGCCGCCACGACCCTTATTGCCAAACCGTTTACATTTATTGACATTCTTAATATTATATTTATTTCATTCATGTTTCAAAATATGTGTATCGTAGGTTTTTTTTTGACGACAAGCAGGGATCAATCAGAAAAAATCTTTGCACACAAACATGTGTGTGTGTATATATATGTGTGTGTATGAAAAAACCTTTTAAAATCTTCTTTTCATTTCATATCATGGTTGTACTGTGAACAATTTTTTCTTTTTTCTTTTTACAAATCTACCTTTTCTTTCTCCTCGCTGAGGTATCTATTGTCTTAGACTTATAGAGCTACGTGGATGATGTAAATCAAGAATTCAGCAGTCTTTTAGAATTGTAAGGAGTGGCTAGAAACCCACATAAGGTATCCACTGCAAACTAGACTAGCAACATTTTAACCCAATTGGGCTAGATAACATGACCTAAGCCATTACTGACACAGATAGCAGTATTATACTCACAGTACGCGTATCCCAGTTCGAACCTGCAACCTTCTAGTTGCAATGTTCTGACCCGAGTACCAACTAAACTATTCACTGGAAGCCACATCACGAATTTCTCACACATGCATCTTCATGCAATGTTCTTTAATATATCTTTCCCCTTTTTCCCCCTCCTTGAAAAGAAAAAAATACATAAACAAAAGAATATATAATTTCTCTCAAAAGGTTTTCATAGAATAAAATTAGATAGACCCCCTACAAACTACACGATTTAACTAAGTCAGCGTGTCGTGCGAGCAAAAGAGATATGTCATAGATGTTGCTTTCTGTTATCAACGAGTATAATGAAAAACAACAATATAATATACATATACATATATATATATATATATTATTTGTGTGGTTCTTTTATGTTCCAGTTGTTTTTATGTTGTTCTTTTCCCAATGGCTGAATCCACATTCCAAGTTGACGTTGATCGTACAGCAAATTGGTTGCCACGTTGTTCTACAATAAGGAGTATCAAATATTCCTTATTAATAATTTCACACACAAGAAAATGCTCTACACGAGCGGCAAATTTGTTTTCTTTTTTGAGCATTGTAAACGATCAAAATATATGGATTATTTAACTGGTTAGAATAAAACAGATAAAATCACTAACTTTATATGGCTTATAATATAGCAAAAAGAATGGGAACAAATTCTAGAGGTACGTTTGTGTTTGACAATGGCATCGTTGGTCGCCTGACAGAGTTTTGCCTGCATGCCAATCAAGAATTGGTTCGAACACATCTGGGATCAAAAGGTCAATTCTCTGATTATTACAGTTTTTTTCGTTTTAGTCCTAAAAAGCATTATAAAGAATGTAAATCAGAAGTCCGGTAGCCTCCGAGGTTGGGTTTAGGGTTTAGGCAGTGACCCACTATTCTCCTGTAAACCAGGCATTCGGTCTAGCAGCAGTGAAACACTCACACTGTGCGTGTTTTTAGATTCGAACTCTTGATCTCTAAGAGAAAATCTCAACCCGAATACCAACTGAGGAGCTGACTCGAACAAGTCTTAAAAGCTCAAGAGATTTCCTTGCTTTCTTTTTTTATTTTTGTAACTACAGAATGGGTTTTTTTTCATTTTGTGGGAATAAAAAGATATTAAGTTTGGGAGCTCGCTAAAAAAGCAATAATGATGATGAGGTTGTTGTTGTTGTTGTTATTATTATTATTATTATTATTATTATTATTATTATTATTATTAGAAAAGTAACTTTAGTGACAAAACAATGATAACTAACTTCATTATATATTTGGTAAACCTTTGAGCATTTTACCTTCAAGTAGACGCTATACTCCAACATATTAGTTTTTATCAACTTCACCATCAACCCATAGCTCAGTTGGTATTCGAGTTGTAATTTGCTCTAAGAGATCAAGAATTCGAATCCAAAGACACGCACAGTGTGGGTGTTTCACTGCTGCTATGTCGAATGTCTGGTTTGTGGGGGGACACCTTGTATGAGTCACTGCGTAAGTCCTTACCCAAGCTAAGAGAACGCTGAGCTTCTGATTTGCATTCTCCACAATGCTCCTTGAGATTGAGACAACGGTGGCCTTCATGATCAGGAAATGAACTTTTGCTCCAAGTTTTTATCAACTTCTATTCACCCATTTTAACATTTTATATTACTATGAACTATAAAATAGATAGCATCGACAGATATTTAAAGCTCGTAATATTTATGTAAAAAGTTGAATGTGAACAAAAGATTTCATAAATTCGCTAAAGAAAAAATTTTCATTCCGGACAAACCCCAGCTAAAGATTTCTTATAAAATAAGAAAGGAAAGAATAAGCAAGCCCAAAGTCTTCCTTGACATTTAATGTGCTTGTTCAACTGCCCTGGGTGTGTGTGTCGGGATAGGATCCACACACCGTAAATGGGGTGCGGTGACACGTGACCGCACGACACGTGCCAGCAAGAGGAATGGTGAGGCTAGATGATGGTCACCCGCATCTAGCCTCACCACCCCTCTTTACTGCCACGTGTCGCGTGGTCACAAAATGGGTAAGGAAAGTGGGGTTAGGAGATCCCAATCCGTGTGTCTCCAGGTGATCCTGTTTAGTCTTGTAACGACATTCATAAATTTTTTTTTGCTCCTACATAGGAATAGGTATCTGTAATTATGTTTAACGCAATTTAATATCTAAATAATTTAATAACGATAAATATTCTTCTTTGACTTTAGAATATGATGGAATAAAGTGAAATGAATCATTAAATTAGTTGCGCTTCTTATATTGTGAAGTGACAGTTGATCGCCACAGTTTGACGTATCACTATAGGTCATCGGAAAATAACTTATGTGTGTTTCTAACACATAGGTATGGTTGCATATATCCAACTCCTCATACCTTGTCATAGATAGAAGAATCTAAGATAATGGAGTAATGTTGTTGTTGTCGTCAGGCATCAGACAAACTAAATAATAATAACTATAAGACAACTTTTTATAGTCAATAAATAAGCATTAGACATAATATTAGTTATCTCTCAACTAATAAGATACACAAATAAGGGTTGAACAGGGTTTTGAACATGCTTATCACAGGTGATGTGTCATTTCATATTACTTATAGAGTTTGATAACTAGATATCTAATAATTAAGCACAGCAAGACACCAATTGTCTGAATTCAACCAAGTCTGAAGAAGCTGAAGGATCTTTCTTTTGCCCTTTTCTTTCTAGAGCAATGCTAAAAAAAAGGGGCCAAACTTAGCTAATGCCAGTTGAGATTGTGATTTGACAATGATATTTTTGTGTAATAAAAAATTAGACATGTTACACCGTATATTTTTTAATATGATCATTTGACAGCAAGGTGATATGTCTATATTTGACGAGTTTGTTTGTAAGGTAATGTCGAATATATGCCTGCCATCCTTAGAATTATTCACTATGATGTTATCCATGAATAATTAATTAATAAAAGGAATAGAATGATTCTAAGTAGTAATTATACAGATTTAATGGCAAAAATGAAATATATTTAGTTGACTCAATCAATAAGTTTGCATGATACTAGAGTTTGCAGATTTAGCTGTTCAATTAATATATAACAATATTCTACTTAGAATATTTTATAGAGCAAGAAATGCCGCTTGATGCGGTTCAGATCTGGAGAAGCCAACGGTGAATCAAACTATGAGACCTACAATCACGCGACGCCACGTATACAAACTGGTCGCGATTTAAATTTTTTTTAAAAAAAAGAACAGTTTGACACGTGACGACGCATGATTGGATGCCTTATATTTTACCTTATCGTTAGCCTCCTCAGATCTGAACTGCGCTTTATGGTCTCTCAAACTACTTTGGTAAAAGGAAATGCAAATAATTTTGGAGACCTGTGTTATTTAGCAAGGAACTATGAGTTTTATGATGGTGACATATGAAAACTATGAGTTTGTCCATGTATTTATCATACAAACTCAGCCAGCCGCTCAAGCTCAGCTGGTTTACTCACCGTGCCATATTGATAGTTAGTTAACTGTACATAGTTAGTTAACTAGTGGTTGGTTACTTGGCCTCATGCTTCGGTTATTTGGCGGATATACCTTTGTCACGCCACTATTTCTATTTCTAATGGACACACACTTTCTTGATTTTGAAATATGATGAAATAAAACAAAATGACTTACTAAATTGGTTGCGCTTCTTATATTGTGAAGTAGCTATTGATCGACACATCTTGACACAATTTTCATTATGGGTCATCGGGAAACAACCTCTGTGTATTTCTAATGTTGGATTTAATTTAATAAACCCCTAAATAGGACCGTTTAATCGAATCAATGGACAAAGTAACAAAATGCGGAAAATATACCTTGCTCCATTGCTGTTGTTAATCTGAACACGTATGCTCCGGCTGATGAAGAATCTGGCGTGATCCAAGGATTCACGACCTCCCACCAATTGTTGATATGTCCCTTGAACCGGAATCAACAATTCACTGCTTTATCCGATGGAGAGGCTAGGCAGTGTGGGCTTTATAGAAAACTTGGCACACCCTCCCTTTTACACTGTGTATAGCCGATTTCTTCCTCTGATAATATGAGGAGATGAAGCGTTCTTCATATAGAGGGGATGGAAGGATCTGATAGGTATAAGGTTTTAAATTTAATCTTAAATTTAAAACTCAACCTTATCTTCCTATTAAATATTATCCAATATTTAATTATTGTGCCAATAATTATCTACTAGCCACACGTGGGTTGTCGCCCCTCGGGGACCAGATGTCGTAACTTTATGGTCGCTGCACTTTGAGCCCATCCATCGCGGTCTCTGACCATATGACTGTCTACATATTCGGGGTTTCCATTTAGACCACACTATACATCTACGAACATACCCGATGATCACTTTACGTGTGGATGTTTTACGTAACAATTAATATTATTACGTGACATATGTGACATATAATATTATCATACATAACGTCCACCTTATGATTAATTCGTATAAACCTTATCAACGTGCTGCACATCACACGTATCTCGAATTAATCCCAACATCTAACACATGAATGTGGTTGCATACATCCGACCCCCCATACCCCGTCATAGACGGGAACCTCTAAGACAATGGGATAATATTGTTGTTGTATAACTTTGTTACACGACAGAGTTGTACCACAAAATTTATAGTGGTTAATGAGTTGTAATAAGAAACATAATAATTAGAGTAGACCTCTGCTTTGCATATTTATTATGCTAAACTTTAATTATTTTTATATGATTGGCCAATCAATTTTTCATAATAATTTATCAACTATCATAAAACTTATCGAGATGTAGTATATAATTATCATATTTTACAGGCATTCAGCACCATTATGCCCTCTTCATTCTCTCCTCTCTATAACAGTTGTATTAACTCAGTAAAATGACGTGACAATATTTATTAATAAAAGATATATTAAAAAACGACATATCTTACTATACAAGAATTAATATTCTAATTTAAGATTTGAAGTTCACTAGACTAGGTCATAGGTTCAATACCGTGTATCGATAGTAACATGATTTAAAAGAAAATCACGAGCAAAGTATAATATTTTAAGCCCAAATTTAATCTTAGAGATCAATGTTCGGTTGGAAAGCAACACATTTTATAACTCAAGCGACTCACAATTACTATTAATCAGATAACGCAAATTCTTCCATTAACTTTAATGAATAATAATTTATCTTTTTTTTAAGTGGAAAGAATAATAAGTTAAGGTTATGTGTTTGGTATGTCGGGAAAAGATTATGCGTTTGGGTATAAATGATGATTATGCGTTTTTATCTTTAAGAAATTAAGTTATTTATTTGGATAAATTAACTTTTCTCAACGGTCATGAATTTTTTCTAAGAAAACACAGTAGATTTAATAACAAATTTTATGGTGGTGAATTAATAAATTCTGTTAGTTACTAATAAACTAAAAAAATTATATAACAATAGAAGGCGGATCCCATATTTCGTATGTTTATCACTAACAAATATGAATTATTTTTTATTTGACTAATTAATAAATCTCTAATAAGTAGTTATAAACAGGAAACTTGTGAAATTTGATTCCTTAAAAAGGGGTTTGAATCCTCCCCTCCCCAATTTCCCCACTCCTTTTCACGCACGACACGTGGCAGTAGAGGATGGTGAGGCTAAATAAAAAGATGGACATCAATAAACGTAATGGAGAACACGTGCCGTATGGTAGGAATTGTGTAAGAGAATTAGGCTATCTCCAATGGGAGACCCAAAGCACCAATTTGGTGCAAAAAGTTGCTCCAACCAAGCACCAAAATGAACACCAAATTGGTGAAAATGAATAGTGTTGCACCAAATAGGTGCAACACTATTCATTGCACCAAATCACTATTCATCCTCCACATCATCATTTTAAGAATATTGATTTAATTTTAATTTCGTTATAATAATTTTAATTTTGTTAATTTCGTTATAAAAATTTTAATTTCGCTAATTACGTTATAAAAATTTTAATTACGTTAATTTCGTTATAAAAATTTTAATTTTGTTATAAAAATTTTAATTTCGTTTTTGAGAAAAAATTATATAACAAAAAATTAAAAATAAAATAAGATTCATAACTAATATTTAAAACAAAGTTAAATTAGTAAATGAAGTACATTAGAAACATAGCATAAAATATTTCACAACAATAAAACTTAATAGCAACAAGCTTACGAAATAACTAATACAAATATAGCAACAAACTTAATTTTTATTTTTAATTTTTAAATTTATAGCAACTCCAACACGTTAAGATTTTTATAAATTTTTAATTCATCATCTTACATTAAATTTATATGAATGTTAAATTTATGTTAAATTATTTATAATAATGAATTAAAAATAGAATGATAGAAGAATCTTTAAATATTCTTATTTGGTGCTGGATTTGGTGTTTGTGGTTGGAGTACTTTTTACTGTTTATTGCACCAAATAGGTGATTTGGTGCAAAATTTGGTGTTTGTGGTTGGAGATGGCCTTAGAGCTCAGAACATCTCATTCCCTTAAAAATACATCCGCTGTAAATGCGGAAGATACATGACGAGGAGACATGTTCCGATATATCTCACATGATAGCCTAATCTAAGCTGGGCCAACAAATAGGGCTTGTCGCAATAGACATTGGCACCATTTGCGGGCATAAGATCAACTCACCCAAATTTCCTTCACTCTATGCGTCACCACGCGATACGTGGCATCAGGGAATGAGTGGTGAGGCTAGATGAGGATGACCTGCATCTAGCTTTACCACCTATTCCAATTGCCACAGGTCGTGCGGTGACACGTAGAGTGAGAGATTTAGGATGCGGGAATCCTAACCCTAGTTTGAGAATAGACGCAAAACTCGTTGTGTAGTTTTGGACCCAGAAAAAAAAAAAAAAAAAAAACCCAAAGTTTTCAATGAGTGAAGGACCAACGTATGCAGCCCTTTGGTATGGTTTAGTTTCGGTAGGATTGCATGCTGGTCAAAAGAGAAAAAAAAAAAAAAAAAAACAAGAGAAATTGTGGTCCGTTATATGGGATGGAATCTTCTCACCCTCAATCCCTTCATTTCACTCACGACCACGCGACATGTGCCAGCAGGATGGGGTGGTGAGGCTAGATGTGGGTGACCCTCATCTAGCCTCACCACCATCTTGCTGGCACGCGTCGTGCGGTGACGCGTGGGGTGAGAAAAAATGGGTGAAGAGATTCTATCCCCATTGTATAAGGGCGTTCTCGGTACACTAAACTCAAGCGTTTGCCTAGGGTCTGAAGAGAAGTCAGATAGCTTCGCAATCTAATGTATACAGTTTTACCATACACTTTATGCAATAAGCTATATTTGACTAACAAATCTTTCCTCGTATAACAGAAAAGCAAATTTGAGTTTTTGAATCTCATCTAAAAAACTGCCTCATTCTCCCGCTTTCTTTTATATATAGTGTACATATTTACACTGCGTTTTGGTGTACATTATTAAACATGAATAAACATTTCAACGAGACAAATGGTTAAATAACAATCCAAAACATTTTCACATGATATAAGTACAAAGAACCATGAAATTTTGGAGGGTGTATGATTTTCAATGATAAGAGTGGTGTGTGTGAAGATGATTTTTTTCAGCTCTTTAGTAAGACGCTTTAGTTTAATACCAGCTTCTTCCAATTTTTGATGGAAGATTACAATTATCTCATTCCAAGCGAATCCCCAATTTTAGTTCAGCTCTCTAATCTACAAGCCCATTCAATTCATCTTTAAGCCGTTGTTTTTATGACAAAATCCAAGTCTCATCATCTTCAAACTTTTTATGCGAATTCTCAATGTCTTTTCAAATACAATCGTTCTTTTATTCTAACTGTTTGATAGTCTCTACTTCATTTCCTACCATTTTTTTTCAATTGATGAAAGATAAGGCACTTAACTTCTCTTACCATAAGGTTTGATATTTAGTTCAATGTACAATCGTTGAAGTGTTTATATAGGATGTATTTCTGCAACTTCTAATTGCAATTCTAAGATTTAAACTCAGTAATATGTATAAGATTGATTGTTGCCAATTTGAACCGATTATGTCCCTCTCTGGTTGGACAGCCTACGACCCTCCAAAAGAATACAAGGTTGTCTATGACAAATATCTTAAATCTGGTTTTCGTCTTCCTGTTCCTATCCCTCTGATATTGATCTTGAACTTTTACAAGTTTAGACTTTCTCATATTATACCCAACTGCCTTAAGACAACAATGTGCTATCTTTTATTCTTTTGAGCTCTCAATGCGAGTTCGACGTCTAGACTTTCAGAGGCTTTTCACTTGTGAAGTCTCCTGTAGTTGGTTTTACTTAAGTGGGCAGACTCTGATGAAAGAGTTCAGCTTTGTTGGAGAATTTAAGGTTTGGGCTTTGGCCCATCGTTGGAGATTGGAAGATTTGGGATTTGGTCCATTAATGAATGTTGCAAAACTTGGTTGAGCAACGTACTTTGAGCTTAATGAGTTTCCGATAATGATAATCGAAAACTAATGAATCCTTAATTATCTACGTAACGAGTAGTTAATGTTAGGATGTGGACTCACTCAATTATGGTATTGTGTGAATGTGAAATTAATGCTCAAAGTGGATGGAAAATGTTGTGGATGGGTAACGTGTCACCCTTATGGAGGAATATCACGTTGGATGTGTCCATGTGGTGTAAAAGCTTCTGACGGACATCGATCGATGTCACTTCGATCGATCGATGTCATCGTTCGAAGATTCATAAGCACTCGAAGCTTGCATTACGTCCGGGAGAAGTCAGGACATTCGAAGGTTCGAAGAAGTTCTAGTTTAGCAGTGCCGCTCAACTGAACAGGTACCCGTTGTATCCTGGGAGATGATTGCTCACTCCGGTTGGGCACAGTATACCGGAGCAATACGTCTTAAGGACAGAGTCCTTGACTCGCCCCGGGTTTGTTTATTTTGTTGTTCCATATGCACACACTAAACGACTACGTCTTAGTGCAGGAGTGATTATCCCCGACAATCTTAAGACGTATTTTTCAATTACTTCCTGTACTGTTTTGTTTATTGTGCAAAGGCAGTTTCGTAGTGATTTCCAGTCTTCTTCTACTCATTCTTGGACCTGGGTCTGTTCTGATCTTTACGTTTTGATCGAACTGAACGGGAATGGAACACGAGAGCTCTAACTCTGTTCAAGTCTTCAATGGTGCTCACTCCGTGTCTGCACCTGAAGGGGCTAACAACGTTGCTGCCGGACCGCAGTTCAATACGGTTCCGTTGGCACCAACTGGAGGCCCTCAGATGAACCCGGCTGCCACTGCTGCTCACGTTGAGAAGCCGGAAAAGTTTGCCGGCAGTTTTTTCAAGAGGTGTCAGCAGAAGATGTTGTTCTACCTTACGGCGCTGGGACTGGCCAGAATGCTGAGCGAGGATCCACCTGTGGATGAGCCTGTGGAGGATCAACAACAGAATATGAAAAACACCTTGGGTGCTGAGGCCTGGGAGTATACAAATTTTTGTTGTTTAAATTTGATTGAGTTGCCTAGATAATACTATCTATGGCGTGTTTTGTACATATAAAACTGCAAAAGCTTTGTGGTCGGCTTTAGATAAAAAGTATTGCACAGAGGATGCGGGTACAAAAAAGTTGATAGTTGGGAAGTTTCTCGACTATAAAATGTTAGATTCCAAAACTGTAATTTCACAGGTGGAAGAAATACAGATGTTGATTTCTGAAATGGAAGAGGAAGGCATGACGCTCAGTGAATCTTTCCAGGTTGCAGCTGTGATTGAGAAGCTGCCTCCTTCGTGGAGGGAATTTAAGAGCTATCTCAAACACAAGCGAAAGGAGATGAAAATGGAGGACTTGATTGTTCATCTTCGCATTGAGGAGGACAATCGACGTGCCGAAAGAAAGCCGTCCACATCTTCTGGTCAAGCCAAGGCTCATGTTGCTGAGGCGAAGAACAAGAAGAAAAATAACACTTTGAGCGTGAACGTCAAGGGCAAGAAAATTGCAAAGAAGTTCACAGGTAAGTGTTATAATTGTAGTAAACCAGAGCATAAAAGCAGTGAATGCCGAAAGCCCAAAAAGACTCAGAATAAAGCAAAAGCAAATCTGGTCGGCGCAATGGAAGACTTGAACCTCTGCGCAGTGGTGACCGAGTGCAACGCAGTGGGAACCCCGCGTGAATGGTGGGTGGACACAGGGGCCACTCGACATGTTTGTGCAAACAGGGCTATGTTCAGAGAGTACGTGCCCACGACAAACAATGAGCAATTGTTCATGGGAAACTCCAACAGCTCGAAGATCGAAGGATCGGGCAAGGTAATCCTGAAACTGACTTCAGGAAGGGAGTTGACTCTGCAGAATGTGCTGCATGTTCCTGACATAAGGAAGAATCAAGTTTTTGGCGCGCTGCTAGTCACTCATGGATTCAAGCTTGTTTTTGAGGCAAACAAATTTACACTTTCTAAGAGTGGGGTGTATTTGGGTAAAGGATATCTTTCTGATAACATGTTCAAATTGAATGTTATGACAATTGTACCCAAGAATGTTACGCCCACTGAGGCTAATAAAATTGTTTCCTCTTCTGCTTACATGATTGAGTCTTCCCGTTTATGACATTTTCGTTTGGAACATGTAAATTATAAGTCAATACAACGAATGATTAATCTTGACTTGCTACCCAAATTGGACTTTAGTAATAAAGAAAAATGTCAAATATGTGTTGAAGCAAAATTAACAAAAGCGCCATTTCCTTCAACAGAACGAAACACTGAATCGTTAGATTTAATTCACACAGATTTGTGTGATTTAAAGTTTGTGCAAACAAGAGGTGGTAAAAAGTATTTTGTAACTTTTATCGACGATTGCACACGATACTGTTATGTATATTTGCTAAGTAGCAAAGACGAGGCCCTTGATGCTTTCAAGGATTATAAAAATGAAGTTGAGAATCAACTTAGCAAACGAATTAAAGCAATTCGTAGTGATAGAGGTGGCGAATATGATACACCGTTTAATGAATTCTGTTCAGAACATGGCATTATTCATCAAACGACTGCACCATATTCACCTCAATCGAATGGTATTGCTGAACGCAAGAACCGTACTCTTAAAGAGATGATGAATGCTATGTTGATAAGTTCGGGTTTACCTCAGAACTTGTGGGGGAAAGCAGTTCTCTCAGCCAACGTCATTTTAAATAGAATTCCATCTAAGAAGATGGATGTAACCCCTTTCGAGCTTTGGAAAGGCCACAAACCTAGCTACAAATACTTGAAAGTGTGGGGGTGTCTGGCGAAGGTTGTTGTACCTAGACCAAGACAGGTGAAAGTTGGGCCTAAAACAATTGATTGCATTTTCATTGGTTATGCAACGAACAGTAGTGCATATCGTTTCTTAGTGCACAAATCGGACATTCCTGAGATACATGAAAATGTTGTCATGGAATCAAGGAATGCAGTGTTCTTTGAAAGTGTCTTTCCGAAGCAAGACAAAGACAGTAAAGAGGCTAGCTCAAGTAAGCGAGTGCGTGAGACGACTCCTCAAGAAACTAAGGAACTTCGTCAAAGCAAACGAGCCAGAATGCCAACTTCGTTTGGACCAGGTTTTCTAACCTATATGGTAGAAAATAAGCCAAGGAACTTTTCCGAGGCTATGTCAACTCCAGAAGCTCCATTCTGGAAAGAGACAGTTGACAGTGAAATAGACTCGATTCTTCAAAACCACACTTGGGAGTTGGTTGATCTTCCACCTGGAAGTAAACCTCTTGGGTGTAAGTGGGTTTTTAAGAAGAAGCTGAAAGAGGATGGGTCTATTGGGAAGTATAAAGCCAGGTTAGTAGCCAAGGGCTATAGACAGAAAGAAGGCTTTGACTTCTTTGACACCTACTCACCAGTGACTAGGATCACTTCTATAAGGATGCTAGTAGCCATTGCTGCAGTCTATTATTTGGAAATCCATCAAATGGATGTAAAGACTGCCTTTCTGAATGGTGAGTTAGAGGAAGAAATTTATATGGAACAACCCGAGGGGTTTGTCGTACAAGGACAAGAAAGGAAAGTATGTAGACTTGTTAAGTCTTTGTACGGACTTAAACAAGCACCCAAACAATGGCATTTAAAGTTTGATCAGGTAATGATGTCAAATGACTTCAAGATCAATGAATGCGGCAAATGTGTGTACATTAAGAGCACACAAAGTGCATATGTGATAGTATGTCTCTATGTAGACGACATGTTTATCATGGGCAGCACTCGTGACATCATCTTAAGTACAAAGAAGATGTTAACACGAAACTTTGATATGAAGGACATGGGAGTTGCCAATGTTATTCTAGGAATTAAGATTTCTAGGGTGACTGAGGGACTCATACTGTCACAAACTCACTATATTAAATCAGTTCTGAAACGGTTCAATATGGATGATGTGAAACCGGTAAAGACCCCGCTCGACTTAAGTGTCACTTAAGGAAAAATCGAGGCGAGCCAGTAGCTCAGCTAAGATACTCTCAGGTGATCGGGAGTCTGATGTACATAACGAATTGTACAAGACCAGACTTAGCTTGTTCGGTAAACAAGTTGAGCAGGTTTACCAGTAATCCAAGTGATGATCATTGGAAAGCTCTTAACAGAGTGATAATGTATTTGAAATACATAATGAATCTTGGATTACATTACTCGAGATATCCAGCAGTATTAGAAGGATACTGTGATGCAAATTGGATATCAGATAGTAAGGACTCGAAGTCCACCAGTGGATACTTGTTCACGGTTGGTGGTGCTGCTGTGTCGTGGAAATCCACGAAACAAACCTGTATAGCTCGGTCCACTATGGAAGCTGAGTTCATAACGTTGGACAAAGCTGGGGAAGAGGCGGAGTGGCTTCGGAATTTCCTGGAAGATATTCCGTGCTGGCCTAAGCCGATTGCTCCTGTAAGCATACACTGTGATAGTCAGTCAGCTATAGGACGTGCTCAAAGCAGCATCTATAATGGTAAGTCACGACACATACGTCGAAAGCATAACACCATTAAACAGTTGATCTCTAATGGCGTGATCTCCATTGATTATGTGAAATCAATGGAGAATCTGGCGGATCCGCTTACAAAAGGCTTGCCTAGAGATCAGATGTCAAGACTGACAAACGGAATGGGATTGAAACCCATAATGCATGAATCTTTGTAATGGTAACCCAACCTTGTTGACTGGAGATCCCAGAATCTTGGTTCAATGGGGCAACTAAGTTATGAAGATTCAGTTAGCACTTACTCATTCCGTCTGACAAAAGTGCTGTCTGCAGAGAATTTAGGGTAAGCTAAGGCTTTTAATGATGTCCTATATCTTGATACGTCAAGTGGAGTATGGCAGAATACTCTAGATAGGAATCACCTATGTAAGTGTGAAGTGGGGCCGCTTCGATGAGAAAGTCTAGGAGGCCAGATTTCTCTAAAACACTTTCTGAAACCAGGTTGTTCATGGCCAAAACGAACACAACCATGAGAACCAAAAGGGTGCTAAAAGAAATATTGTGTGAGTATCGTTGTCTTGGTTCACAACAAAGGCTGACTAGTTCAAGACATCAAGTCACTATTTAGCCGAGTGAATCCGATGGTATATCACTATGAAAGGTTCAAAGCCAGAAGCTACCTCTTCTGATGCAATATTTTCTTGTCTGACTTCTCCTCAGAATCTGCATATGCATTTGCATTAATTTCCATTCATGTGGGGGATTGTTGGAGAATTTAAGGTTTGGGTTTTGACCCATCGTTGGAGATTGGAAGATTTGGGCTTTGGCCCATTAATGAATGTTGCAAAACTTGGTTGAGCAACGTACTTTGAGCTTAATGAGTTTCCGATAATGATAATCGAAAACTAATGAATCCTTAATTATCTACGTAACGAGTAGTTAATGTTAGGATGTGGACTCACTCAATTATGGTATTGTGTGAATGTGAAATTAATGCTCAAAGTGGATGGAAAATGTTGTGGATGGGTGACGTGTCACCCTTATGGAGGAATATCACGTTGGATGTGTCCATGTGGTGTAAAAGCTTCTGACGTACATCGATCGATCGATGTCACTTCGATCGATCGATGTCATCGTTCAAAGTTGATCAGGAAGCTTCGATCGATTGATTGATCGATCAAAGACGATCAGAGGACATCGATCGATCACATCGATCGATCGATGTCACTTAGATCGATCAAAGTGATCGATTGAAGTACTCTGTCAGACATCGATCGATCACATCGATCGATCGATGTCACTTCGATCGATGTGATCGATCGAAGTCTGACAGCGGGCAGAATCGTTCTGTTTGAACAGTTAGGTTTCAAACGTGAAACTAACGCTATCCTCCAGTTTAAAATAAGATCAGTCTGTTGTGATCTAACGGTGGCAGGAAAGGCAGCTTTGATCTAACGGCCGAGGTTTAAACTGCCTTAACCGCTTAACCGAATGTGGTTTCCATCTAACGGTCCAGGTTTAAACCTGCGGATCAATCTTTAATCTAAAGGCTGAGATTAAACCATCCTAATCTAGATAGGAGGTTTTAATCGAACGGCCTAAATCAAACTACGGTTTTGATCCATTGGTCACGGTACCTTGTTCTCCAACCGACTCCCCTATATAAAGAGGGCTAAGGGTGCATTTATTGATACACCTTGCTCTAAGCATCTCACAAAGCATTCTGCATTTATTGATACACCCGTTGTATCCTGGGAGACGATTGCTCACTCCGGTTGGGCACAGTATACCGGAGCAATACGTCTTAAGGACAGAGTCCTTGACTCGCCCCGGGTTTGTTTATTTTGTTGTTCCATACGCACACACTAAACGACTGCGTCTTAGTGCAGGAGTGATTGTCCTCAACAAGCTTTGCTTCAAATGTATTGACCTTTACAAAACGCTGGAAATGTTGGTCTTTTTCTATGTAAAGAAGGCCAGAACGACAGACATAGACATCCGGAAGACTAGTAAGGCTAATAACATAAAGCCGAGCCAGGAGTACTGCGAGGTGGCATTGATGCTTCAGGACTTAAACACAGTCGTTCATTAGTTAAAAGTGTACAGTTTGGTCTTTGAGAAGGATGACTCGGACCACTTGGTGGTGGGTCCTAACTTCAACTGTTTGAGCAAAAAAAAAACTTTAAAGTCATCAACATTCGTATCAGAGTAGCATAGCTTTTGCTTTTTTACATATTCTGTAGCTAATCTACCTTTTTTTTTCAGGGGCCATATCGTCGAATCAAGTTGTCGAGATCATGACCAAAAGTTAGCTAAAAAGAAAAGGCAAGGCGAAAGTCATCCAGTCTCTCCAACTTTTTGATACCGAGATAGCAGCATTGGCGCCTGACAAGTCAATTGAATTAATGATCAGGGCGGCAGGCTGACCTACGGCTGCCCTCAGCATGTGGCTGGCTGGTCAGTTCTATGAACTTCGCAAAGAGAGGGTCCAACTTGATCTAGGTCAACTTCTCTTCCCTCTTTTTGTTTTGCTTTTATTGTGGTTGTCTCTTTTTTCTTTTTTGCTGATTTGTACCAAGTTTTTATTGAAAATCTAACAAGTACATGTCATCAAGATGTCGTCTATGTCATCTTGATTAGTTATAAGGCTTCGGTGGCGGTTGGTCGATCCCGGAAGTCATAGGGGACAATTCCCTCGCCCAAATGCCAAGGAAGATGAGCCGAGGCGAGGGGCCTTCGTGCGCCTCTCCCCATTATAGCCATCGCCTGGTGAGGTGCCTTCTCCTCAGCCCTAGCAAACCATTGAGGCATCGGCTGAGTAGTTCACAGCCAATGACTCTACCATAAACCACATGACAAGGAGAGGCTAAACAAGAACTCCGTCCTACCAGATGACACACAGACAACTTGGTCGATGACGTGGGAGATGCTGACCAACTGCATCCATAACGATATGGCTCTGGTAAGACTTATCCTTCCAGTCTTTGCCCTTAAATTAGAAATTGCGCTTAACTGTTTAAGTGACTGGTTTATCTTTACTGGTGATGTTTAGTTCAAGGCACAACAACCGAACTTGCCTGAGCTGAGCTGATGAATTGAGAGTTGTTGCCCCATTTGAGTGGCATCAGAGGGATAAGCTAGGCAAGTTGGGTTTGCTCAATTTTTTTAGAGGTTGTTTGTCATGGCTTAGTCGGATTCTTCTGAGGTTGTTTTTGTTTGATATTGCATTTTTTGTGGTCCATTTGTGTTTTGTCTAGTTGGTTTTTGCTCAATTTGTCCGAGAAAGGTTCTGGACAATGATGAACTCGTTTTTTGAGTCATTTAGATCACAAAACTCGCTCTGATACCATGTTATGAGAATAAAAATGTATCGCTCTGACAGAAGACGGTTTTCCATTGTTAACTTTCTGTTTGTGATCATCTTACAGCCCTTATAAGCTATTGTATCTCTCCTAAGAATTATGAAATAGTCTATCTGCGACTTATTTGGTCCATTTTTGAACGTGATCAAGCGTTCATCTCTTTTTGTAAAATACGCTATTGTGAAATCTAAAATTCATCTTCCTTTATCGCCCTGTTTTCAAAATCAAATCCACCATGTGCCTCATTGTAATCATTTTCTAAAATTGATCTTCTCACCTATTGGAATTTCATGCACGATATCTCTCAAATCTTCCTAAAATTGAGCTTGTATAGTGTCTTCTAAATCAACTTGAGAAGCATGTACGCTAATAATATTGATTGTTTTTTCTTTCTATCACCAACTTATGGGCTATAATTCTATCTCTTTTCCAAATAAGAACAACTATTTTATCTATATTCATGTGTAGCTTGAATAATCTGGTGGAACATCCCTCTTATTTCCTGGCCCTGAGAAACCATCGGAGAATTGATTCTCCTGCTGATTTGTCACCTTGTGCTCTGTCTGAACAAGTTCTACCATGTTTTCTTTCTCGTCACTCTCAAAACTTTAACATGATATGTGGATATACCGTTTATTTGATTCTTATTGATGACCGAAAAATCTTTCATTTCCATTAGGATATCTGTCTTATCATTGAGACTTCCATTCGCAGTTTCTTGCCGTCAAGAAGCTGGACAAAAGAGTCTCCAATCAACAAAAGGACCACGAGTTTCTTGACTTGATTAACAATATTGACAAGATACGCCATGCTAATGTTGTTGAGCTCATGGGATATTGCTCGGAGCACGGCCAACGAGTATTGGTATATGAGTATTGTGTTGGTGGATCTAAGCAAGATGCTTTGCACTCAGATGATGAGTTTAGAAATAACCTTTCCTGGAATGCTCGTATAAGAATGGCTCTTGGAGCTGCATGAGCACTGGAGTAAGTTTATCATCCAATGTATGTCTTCTTGTAAGTAATAGCTTCTTTAAGTTATGTTGGAGTAATTGGAGAAACTTGGGTTTTGGCCCAATAAGACAAGTTATAAACTTGGTTAGCAACATACTTTGAGCTTAAATTATTAGTTTTCATTAATGACAAATAAAAACTAATGTGCTCTTAATTATCTATGTAACAAGTAGATAATTTTAGCTTTTGGAATCACTCAATTACAATACCGGATGAATGAGAAATTAATGCTCAAAATGGACGTAAAACATTGTTTAATGGATGATGTGGTTTCCTAAGAAAGGGACACATCACCCTTGTGGAAGGAATACCACATAGGTGAAAGGAAATGAACTTACCACCAAATATATGTCAAGAATGGTCTCTAGAGATGTGCCTTAAGGGCATAAGAAATTTTGACCGGAGGAAAGACGTACAAGATTGCCACACGCACGCGTGCCGCCCGTCCGGTTGGCTCGGCTCATGCTCGTGTTCGGGTTTGGGCCTGGGCTTGGGCTTGGGCCGGTTCCTATCTTTCTGGAGAAAATTTCTTTGGACTTTTTAGATTAATTATTTTTTTATAAAAGGCTTTAGGCCTAGCTACACAGCGGCCGAACGAAAAGTCTCCAGGGGCGGTTTGGTCCATAATCTCCAGGCCTTTCCCTACGCAAATAAGATCAAACGGTTCGTCCGCTTTGATCTAACGATGTCAGCTTTGATCCAACGGCTGTAGTTCAAACTGACCAAACCGCCCAACAATATGTGGTTTTCATACGATGCCTCAGGATTGATCCTGTAGTGCGGTTTTCATCCAACGGCTGTGGATTAACCCGTCTAGAAACCTCTCAACAAACGATGTTTTGACTTTGATCCAACGGCTTTGGTTGATCTGCGGTTTTGATCCGACGGTCACAGATTAATCAGCTCAACCGATTCTCCAACCAACTCCTCTATATAAATCGGGGCTTGAGTGTGCAATCGGAACACACAATTTCATCTTGTCTTCTGCTCTATTCTCCTTCTCCATTCTGCATCAAGCCCGAGAGAAGTCGAGACGCTCGCAGGTTTGCTGAGGTTCAAGTTGCAGCAGTGCCACTCGACTGAACATATACCCGTTGTATCCTGAGATACGATTGCTAACGCCGTTTAGGCACAACATACTAGAGCAATACGTCTTAAGGACAGAGTCTTTGACTCGCACCGGGTTTGATCTAATACTTACTGTCTTTACATACGCACACACCGCTACTTCGTCTTGATACATGATTGATTGTTTCTAACAAGTTATACCAAAAAGAATGAGCCTCTCACCTTATCCATATAAATGAAATGACTGAAAGAATTTGTATTTCAAGGGTGGTAGGAGTTCCAGGAAACATGTGCCCAGTTAAAAATTTTGGAAAAAAGGTATTTATTTTTTGCATAACTAGTGATTAAGAGAAGAAAAAAATGTGATCTGAAGAACAGAATCATTTTGTCCAATATGTCCGTCTCCTTTGGCCAATCCTTCTTAAATTTGTTTATGGCATGAGGTATGTAAATCATATAGAGTACTAATAACTGCTGTTTTGCATAATGAGGGTATCTGCATGAGATTTGTGAACCACCAATCATCCATAGAAACTTATGTTAGGTGCAACAATTGTCCCGTGGCGTAGGCCGGTGGGCGTAGGCCGTGTGGGCCAAGTCACAGTCGAATGCCGTGGGTGCTTGTGTGCTGAATGCACTATAAGACTAGGGTATGCGCATCTCCTGTCACCAATTGGTTTTAGAAGAGATGGTAGCGCCTGAGGTCCTACAACTTCAAGCCGGCAAATATTCTTCTTGATGATGTCTCTGATTTTGGTTTCGCTCCCTTGATAACCTCAGGTGCTGTAAGCCAAGTGAGCCATACCTCAAGTAGTAATTATTCGTTCAATTCTACAGTTTAAAATCGCATAACGATTATACCAGGAAGAAATTAAAAATGCATCGCATATCATCGATCAAAAATAAAAATTTACATGATGTGTATCTAAAGTATATGGCACTATCATGTACATACTTGAATTGGAGCCTATCATTACCGAACAACAACAACATTACCCTATTGTCTTAGAAGCTACTGCCTATAGCGGAGTATGGAGGCGGATGTACGCAACCATAGCTATGTGTTAGAAACACACAGAGGTTGTTTTCCGGTGACACAATGAAAATTACGGCGTCGATCAACTGGTACTTCACAATATAAGAAGTGCAGTCAATTTAGTGATTCATTTTGCTTCATTCTATTATATTTCAAAGTCAATAAAAAATGTGTCATTGACTACATTGGAAATGGAACTTTGGACCCTATCATTACCGAAATGAGCAACTAAATATGCCTCAAAGCATCATTAGAAAATACTTGCTGGAGGCAAAGATGAACAGTTCTCATTAATAAATAGTTTTGTCAATATCTCATATTTCTAACAACTTTTTGTATAAACAAGAGATGAGATCTGGTATGTCCGTTTTTCTATGTGTGTCTATGTATCTAAGACATATGAAGTTTAATGGAGTCCAACATAAACTATATATGGCTCAAGCCTCATGTGGCTTGCGCGTATGGGTTGAGATCTCCTAACCCCACTTTCCTTATCCCCTTTGTGACCACGCGACACATGACAGCAAAGAGGGCTGGTGAGGCTAGATGCAGATGACCCTCATCTAGCCTCACCACCCCCTCTTGCTGTCACGTGTCGCGCGGTCACGCGTCACCGCACCCTATTTGCGGTGAGGGGATCCTATCCCTGCGCGTATAGAGACACAGAGAAATGGGCACATTGCGTCCCATTCCCATAAACAAGGTACAGTTCATTTACCATAAGGGGTTAATTACCCTTTGCACCCTTGAAGTATTGTCTAATCTCCCTTTACCCCCCTAACGTTTCAAAATAGACCCTTAACCGCCTCCAAGTTTGGATTAAACTGGCAAACTGGTTAAAATGGCGACGCATGGCATTGATTATGACAAGAGGCCGAAAAGGCAGAATTGCCCCTGCTGAATAAACCAAAAAATAACGGACAAACGAATTAATCCTCTGCTAAATTTTACATCCGTGGGAGTAAGTAAACACGCAATCCCACGCTTCACCTTCAACTTCATTCTTCGTTTTTTCCAGACAAAAAATGCTACTCTTCGATTCTTCGGATTTCAGTTGATGTTTATGCTGATGAAGCAATAGAGTGAAGCATTTCAGCGTTAAGCACAAGGAGGAGAATTTTGTTTTGCAAACAAAGTGATTTCATTCTCATTTCTGTCGAATGATATTGTAAGAATCTGACAGTTTAATAAAGAAACTTGCTTTATGTTGGTTCAGATGTTTTTAAGATGGTATAGTGTATGTATGTTGCATGTCTAGTTGTGTGTAAAATTGTTTTGATCATGTAGTTGATGATGTTGTCTGTGTGCATGTGTGATTGAATGTGAAAGTTTTTGACTTGACATGCAAAAGTGTTAGTTATTAGCAAGCAAGAGCTTCTGCAAAGTGAATTGATCATCTGGCATGTAAGGTGATTTTTAGCCATGAATGCGATGATGTTTTGTTAGTTTGCATGTGGTTGAGCGTGAAATTGTTTCAAGTGAGAATGCAGAATTGTTAGATAATTCAAAATTGTTAGTTAATTGGTACATCTTCTGTGTGTTTTAACTGATTTGATGTTGTGATGATGGTCAAATGTCTCAGGAAAAGGATTGAGAACTGCTGTGTACCTGCAAAATAAACATGGACATACGTGAAGAATTGAGTTTAGTGGGATTATCACAAGCAAGTGAAGATGTTTCTGTTAGGGATAAGGAAGTGGTTGCAAGTAAGTTAGTACCCGTTAAAAGGAAGAGTTGGCAGAGAACCCCACAAAGAAAAAACACCATTCTGACCAAGGACAAATCAGTAAATTTGCAACCTATTAGACCTGATAGGGCTCAAGCTCAAACCTCTACAAATGTGTCTCATTCAGCTCCTAGGCCATCAGATTTCCTTTCTGATGTAGTTGAGACAATACAAGGTCAAGCAGCAGAAATTTCACCTTGTGAAGATGTTGGTTCTCACAATCTATCATTGGTTGGTCCATCTCAAAATTCTGAGCATGGTGTTACGTATGAGGGACTAGATTGGATACTTGATGATGATTTTTTCAATGACTTTCCAGTGAGGCACAATCAGGATGAAGAAGGTTTAGTACTTGATTTCAATGACAGGGAACCAGATCCAGCTGAAACTGAAATAGAAAGGCAAGAACATGTGGCTGCAGCTGCAGTTGAAAGGCATGGAGAGGTTGGTCAGTCTGAGATTGAAGGCATATATGTTGGTGATTGGAATGAAGCAGTGGTTGATGAGCTAATATTTTTCTACAGTGATCCAAAAAAGGTAAATGATTACTGTGCTTTTGATTTTGAAGATGAGTTTAGTAAAACTGAATTTGAGTTGAGAGTAGGTCAACAGTTTGCATCTGCTGCAAAATTTAGAGAGGCTCTAATTGAGAGGAATGTTAGAAGAGGATATGAAATAGAGTATCATAAGAATGAGGCAACCAGGGTCACTGCATCATGTAATAGGGGATGTAATTGGAGGATCCATGCTTCAGTTATGGGGCATGACTCTACATTCATGATAAAGACATTGACAGGGGAACACAGTTGTGGTAGGAATTACAGAAACAAGCATTGTACTTCCAGGTATCTTAGCAAAAGATACAAAGATTAGTTCAAGGACAATCCAGATTTAAGCATCAAAGGTCTTACACATCAAGTTAGGAGAGAGTTAATGGTGGATGTGAGTAAGACACAGTTGTATAAAGCAAAAAAGAAGGCAAAGGAGGAAATTGAGAGTATGTCTGGGGGGCAGTACAAACAGCTATGGGATTATGCTGAAATGATTAAGAAGACAAACCCTGGGAGTGAGGTGAGGATAAAAAACACAGTGCTTGATGAGACCTCACCACCAATATTTGAAAGGTTGTTTGTGTGTTTTAATGCCTGTAGAGTTGGTTTTCTTAATGGATGTAGGCCAATTATTGGTCTGGATGGATGTTTTCTGAAAGGAACACTGAAAGGGCAGTTGTTGAGTGCAGTTGGGAGGGATGGTAATGATAACATATTCCCTATTGCTGTGTGTGTTGCAGAGGCTGAGAACTATAGTAGCTGGAAGTGGTTCTTGGAACACCTTAATGAGTGCATAGGTCAGAGGCCTGATGGACTGCAATACACTATAATTTCAGACAGGCAAAAAGGATTAGTACATGCGGTTAACACTGTTTTTCCCACATGTGAGCAAAGGTTCTGTGCCAGACACATGTTTCAGAATTTTAAGGGTAAGTACAGTGGTAAGGATTTGGGTGATGCATTGTGTGCTTGTGCATCTGCCTCACATCCTGCAGATTTCAATATGCACATGGAACATCTTACCAGGCTCAATGAGGAAGCTGCCAACTGGTTGAAGAATATTCCATCAAATCTTTGGTCAAAAGCTTTTTTTTCTTTTACAAGTAAGTGTGATGTCTTGGTAAACAATTTTCCTGATTCATTCAATGCTAGCATTTTACCAGCAAGGGAGATGCCAATCATTAGCATGATAGAGTACATTAGAAAGCAAACAATGGCCAGAATGCAATGCAAGAGGACAGGAATCACATCATATGATGGATCACATTGCCCAAACCTGGTGGCAAAGCTGGAGAAGGTAAAGGCAAGCAGTAGAAGCTGTATTGCCTTAATGTCAGATTGGAAACTTTTTGAAGTTGACACTGGGTATGGTAGTTATGTAGTTAATCTTGATACCAAAGAGTGCACCTGCATGATGTTTCATTTGGTGGGTTACCCATGTAGACATGCCATTGCTGCAATACAAGTTGAAAGGGGATGTATTTATGATTATGTGAATGAGTTTTATTTTAGAGCAATGTATGTCCAGACCTATGCACCAGTTCTGTATCCAATACCATCAAGCAATTACTGGGATCAAACTCATCTAACACCAATTCAGCCACCTGAAGTAAGGAAACAAAGTGGGAGACCAAAGAAACAAAGGAAGAGGACACAGGAGGAGCTCAAGAGTCATGAAAGGGTTACAAAAAAAAGGGTTGGACAACCACTGCACTAGCTGCAAGCAGAAAGGTCACAATATCAGGTCATGTAAAGCTCATGTTCAACCATCATCCAAGTCAAAAAAGGTAAGCAAAACTGTGTATTTGTAACAAATTGACTATAACAATCAGTCTTATTTCCCTTGTTCTTCCAAAATATAACAACCAGTCTGATTTGTTTGTAATGTAGAAGCAAAAGGCAAATCAATCTGGAGCATCATTATGTCCTACTTCATCACAAGTTTCAGAACAAGGATCAACTCCACCTTCAAGGCAACCAGAGCACATGTAGTGTAGGAGTGGCAGTAGTTATCTATTTCTAGACTTGATATGTTATATTTTGGCTGGAAGACTAAACCTGTACTACTTTGCAGTCTAGACTGACTACTTATTTTTGGGAAACATGGATGATTATGTACTATTTTGGCATCCTGGATGCTTATGTAAAATTTGAAAGCTTGGTGTTTTATTGTATTTTCAGGTACGTATTTCACATTCTCATGTGACAGTGAATCATTAGCATGTATACAGTGGCTTTAGCATGTTTACAGTGGTAATGACAGTAGCCAGTGGCCCTGGCATTGGCACGTTGGCCCTGGCATTGGCACGTTGGCCCTGGCATTGACACGTTGCCTGTGCCATTGGCACGTTGGCCCTGGCTTTGGCACGTTGGCCCTGGCATTGGCACGTTGGCTGTGCCATTGGCACGTTGGCCCTGGCTTTGGCACGTTGGCCCTGGCATTGGCACGTTGGCTGTGCCATTGGCACGTTGGCCCTGGCATTGGCACGTTGGCCCTGGCATTGGCACGTTGGCCCTGGCAGTGGCACGTTGCCTGTGCCATTGGCACGTTGGCCCTGACATTGGCACGTTGCCTGTGCCATTGGCACGTTGGCCCTGGCATTGGCACGTTGGCCCTGGCTTTTGAATTGACACATTTGAAGTGTCCTTGGCAATGACCTGCATTGTTTGGCATTTGATGTCATATATGGTTTACAGTAGCATTGCCACGATGACAGTGTGTTTTGTTGATTCATTGGCATTTTGTCTTGGCATTTGCATTTACATTACATTATCACAGTTCACAATGCCATTGTCAATGACAATGACATTGCACATTGCATTTCATCAATTACATTACACATCTCGATATCCCATTTTCACAATTCAATGCAGTAACAAAAATACAGAGGTCAGTCCCAAACACATCATTTTATTTCATCATTAAAAATAGCACAATTACATCGGTTTGGCCCAACAACACTACACATTACCACTGCTATATTTTGCCCCTCATTGCCACAAACACAGAAAACAACGCTACACATGTGCACACACACAACATTACCCACATATACTTCATGTTTTGTTGCATCATTCTCATGTCCCCATCACATCCATATGACTTGCTCTTCTCACTGCTGCACTTGTTTTTGCCTTTGCAGATTACATTTGAATCTCTTACATTTCCTTCCCTGCTGATTGGATTACACCAAGCCTAGAAATCACACTTGCTACTGTCACATTTGAAATAGAACATGCCTTTGGAAGGTCTTGCATGCTTCACAATCTTCAACTCAGCATCCTTACCGCATTTGCATACTTGGTACTCAAATCTCACGTCCTGAGCTCCCTTATCCAGGTATCCCCCGTTTTTGTTTGATGAAGATCTGTCCATGTATGAAGCTGCCATAAACACAGTGCGTGTAGAATAGAATGAGATGAAGATTGTTGCTTGCTTTTGGAATGCCTCACAACCAACAGAAAAAACGAAGAAATCCTGCTGAGATGATTGAGTTTGTGCAGCACAGAAGAGGAGAGGAATAGTAGGAGAGAATTGTTGAATGTTTCTGCTGAATGTGTGTGATGTGCAAAACGTATTTTATCATTGAAGGAGAGGGTAGATTAGTCCATATTATGTATAATTATGGAGGGAAGGAAGAAAACGACCGTTGTGTCATAATCAATGCCATGTGTCGCCATTTTAACCAGTTTGCCAATTTAATCCAAACTTGGAGGCGGTTAAGGGTCCATTTTGAAACGTTAGGGGGGTAAAGGGAGATTAGGCAATACTTCAAGGGTGCAAAGGGTAATTAACCCTACCATAATTGATAGTACTATGTATTTTAATACATCTCTACTGAAGCAGGAAATAAATTTTTTAATTTCAAAAATTTAAAAATGACTAAAAGGTAATCACTAAACAACATTAACAGTTATGTCTTTGAATTTAATCATGTAGGGCATGCTTCATGCACGTAGATCTCCACCTTCTTTTATTATTTTATTTATAATGACTAACATTGTTTGGAGATGAGAATAGTAATAAATTGTCTCTCCATCCATCATTGGAGAAAGAAAAGAAAATTCACATACCTCAGTTCGTATTCGGATTCGGATTGAGATTTGCTCCAAGAGGTTAAGAGTTCGAATGTAGACATACGTACAGTGTGGGTGTTCCACTGCTGCTAGGCAGAAGGCCTGGTTTGCAGGAGACATTTCGTATGAGTCACTGCGTAAGTCTTCATTCAACCTAGGAGGCCGTTAGCCTCCTGATTTGCATCATCAACAATTCTTCTTGGAGCCGAGACAGTGGGGACTTTTAGAGACATGGAATGACCTTTTCCTCTAAGAAAAGAAAATTCGCCGTTATTTGTGATAATCTGTTGATACGATATTGTTTGTGCTTAATCTTCTACTTTCATTTTCCACATGTAGATTAACATACATACTATTTTCGTTAAAGTTTTAGCTGTAACTTTTATTTTTGTCCAATTTTCTGTCCATTATGGAATGTGACCTATAGAGTTTTATTTTTTAATGAGAGTATCAGAACGATTTTAAAAAATTACTAAAGAAACTTTTGTCATCTAAATTGATCTCTTTATATATAAACACAAGTAAGAAAGATACTGTAAGCTTAAATTAATTCGTGACATTAGATATTTAAAAGGTGTGTGTACTCAATGTTTTTATATTTTTATTTGAATAAGCATACAGAATGATATTGGGTCCCACAACCGCCAATATTTTTTTTCTTCAGAACACCGCCAATACTTCGACCCGCGTTTGTTCAGATCAAAATTTCCCGGGAAAACATGAACCGACTCTTATCCAAGAAACATAGTACCTGCGAATAGGGCTGTAAATGAACCAAGCCGTTCGGTTGTTCGGCTCGTTTGTTTGAGCTCTAGCTCGAGCTCGGCTCGGATAAAAAGTTAATGAACAGAGCTTGAACACCTTTTTCTGTTCGAGCTCGGTAATTGGCACCGTTCGTTTAAGGTGTTCGGCTCGTTAATGTTGTTCGTGAGTTAAACGAACCAAGCTTGAACAAGTAAATATGTTCGTTTAGATAAACGAACAAGCTCGGCTCATTTGCTAAGTTAAATGAACAGAGCTTGAACAACGCAATGCTCGGCTCGTTCGGCTCGTTTACAGTCCTACCTGCGAAAAAAAGAAACGGATGCATAATATAGCATAAGATAGGAAGGGAAAAAAAGAGAAAAAAACGAATGTGCATTTACATTGTGAAGATACAACCCCTCGAATTTATCTGAATCTACGTTTCCTATTCTGGCTTGCCCAGATCTGCAGTTTTCTTTTTGTTTTTTGTTTTTCCTTTCCAAACAAGCAATTTGAAATTTCTCAGTGTTTTTAATAATATTGGCATTGATTGAGAAGACTCATTGCATCATCCCTTATGGCTGGCGCTTTTGATCCCAACCCCTTTGCGCAAGAAGAAGTCAACCCATTTGCGGTATGTTTGTTTTTCTTAAAGATTTCGTTTTTTTCCCGGAGCAATATATTGTACATCGCGATTCCGATTGTTGGATCTGAATTTTTTTTTCTCGAATTTTCTTGGGCACCCTGCATTTGGGCGGAATGTGAAGTGCGGATTCGAGTTCTTTTTCCTCGACCGATTGGCTGTTTTGTTAATGCATTCGATCGGATTTGTTTTTCTTTATTTTTTTGCCATTGAAATCGGAGAGTTGCTTTCCTAAATTTTCCAGCGTCAACTTTAATATTGTTTTGGAGTGCAAAGGGAAAAGAGCCTCCTTTTATATAATGTATACTAGGCCTAATCGGTACGATATATTCTAACAAGATGCTTTCGTGCACCAGGCTGTGTGTGTTACTTTTTCCTTTTTTTTTTTTTTTAATGAAGTGGGATTATGGGTGAAAAAGTTAAAGGTAGAAAGAAGGGGTGGTAATGTTACCGAAATCAGCCATTAATGGTTTTGATATTATTGTTATTCATCATTTTTTTTGTGTTGTTGCTATTCTGGTGTTTACTGCTTTTGCCTGTCATGGATAATGTGATTCTTTCATGGTGGGATTTGAGCTCTTGTTTGTACTCTGTGCTCAAAATTTCTAGGACCAAGGAGGCCAAGCAAAGGGTCAGCCAAACTATGGTGGGGGCGCATTTTACATGACAGTGAGATTATTTCTGCTGGAACTTGGATTCTTTCTGTTGTGACAAGATATATGATTTTCTATTATCTTTCCAGAGCTTGACTGTGGCTCTGTATGTCAGTTCTGTTGCCTTAGGTTTATTTTATCTTCTATTATGATGTGACCTTTCAAATTTGCATGAAAAGCATGCTGAAGTTCATGATTCTGCTCAATTTTTTCTTTGTCGAGGTCCTTCTTTGTTTCTTCAAGCTGTCTTTTACTCGAAGCTGTGGGATGAAGGAAATAAAGGTTGCATGGGGTTCCATGTGTTTCCTATACTCTAAGAATCTTGTATTAGATGGATTGCGCTGTCTGACTGATGCTTTTCTTGCGTCTTGCTTCTATAGTTGGATCGTATTTTCATAGTCGAAAATGTAAAAGAAATGGATTTCTGGTTTTTGACATCCTAATTTGCCATGCTTTAATTGCTATTGCTGGATGTTTTATCATTTACTTTAGTTCTTTTAAATTGCAAGCAGCTTATGAGATTTTTTTAAGTTTTCTGAAAATGTTTGTTTAACTTTATGGAGTAAATAAAAATACCAGAGAAATGATCTCTTTCTAGAATCACCTGTTTGACGCTACAAATTCTTCAGTGTGCTCTTTTTTTTTTTGGTTTTGTTCTTTTGTTCTTTTGTTTTTTGTTTTGTTAATGTTTTGAATTCTTTTCCCTTTCACACTTCTGGTCATGTTTATGTAGCTACTGCATCGTCAAGAATTATTGAAGTAAATATGAGACTCAACAATAGAACTATGAAGAAGAACAATGTATTATTAACAAGAATCTTTACAGTGCAATAGTTGGAAAATCTAGTTTTCCATCATCCTTATCAAACAACTATACAGTGACTTATATACACAGACTACAGGAAGAATGAACAATGAGCCAAACGGCTCTTTCCCTATTTGGTCATCTCAGAGATGACAGTAATGGCTATTAATGGCTATAACTTTATACATAATCCTTTCCTTCTTTTCTACACTCCCCCTCAAGCTTGGCATACACATTTGTGCATCCAAGCTTGGTTAACAGTTTATGAAATATGCTAGGGGAAACTGGCTTGGTGAGAATGTCAGCCACTTGTTCTGAAGATGATATGTACTGTAATATTAAAGATTGATCTTCCAATTTTTCCCGAATGAAGTGCCGATCAATTTCAACATGCTTTGTTTTGTCATGATGTACGGCATTTTCAGCCATATGGATGGCAGAAATATTGTCACAAAAAACTTGAATTGGTGGACCTTTACTGTCCAAGTGCAAATCCTTTAGAACCCTCCTTATCCATAATCCTTCACAAACACCCAAGGCCAACGCTCTAAGTTCAGCTTCAGCACTGCTCCGAGCAACAACAGTCTGCTTCTTGCTTCTCCATGTTACAAGGTTCCCCCAGAGAAATGTACAATATCCTGAAGTTGATCTCATATCACCACCCTTTGGTCCTCCCCAATCTGTATCTGTATAAACCTGTATATTCCTACAATCATTTTTTTAAAAAATAAGCCTTGCCCAGGAGCACCTTTAAGATACCTAAGAATCCTCATTACAGCTTGTAAATGTGTATTTGTTGGAGCATGCATAAATTGACTAACAAAACTGACAGAGTAGCAGATATCAGGTCGTGTATGTGACAAGTAAATTAACTTACCAACAAGTTTTTGATAGGATTGAATATCTGATATTACCTGATCTTGAGAAGCTTGAGGTGTATGCACAGATTCAATAGGTGTAGAGGCTGGTTTACAGCCTAACATACCTGTCTCCTGAAGAAGGTCTAAGATGTATTTTCTTTGGGAGATAACCATTCTTGAAGAACTTTTTCCTACTTCCATTCCCATCGTAAGGACCCTAAGTCCTTGACTTCAAATTTGGTAGTAAGATATGCCTTTACCTCAGAAATGCTTTTTGAACAATTTTCTGTCAGTATAATGTCATCAACATAGACAATAAGAATGGTGATATGCATATCAGATTTATGAGTAAACAAAGTATGATCACTTTGAGCTTGCTTAAATCCATAAGTCAGAAGAACTTGTGTGAACTTACTGAACCACATCCTAGGAGATTGTTTTAACCCATAAATGGACCTCTTCAACTTACAGATTTTATCCTTAGAATGTTCAGTATCAAAACCAGGAGGAAAATGCATGAATACATCTTCCTTCAATTCCCCATTGAGAAAAGCATTCTTAATATCCAATTGAGTCAGTTTCCAATCTAAATTGATTGCCAAAGAAAAGATAATTCTAATAGTATTCAACTTTGCTACTGGAGCAAAAGTCTCCAAATAATCAATTCCGTATGATTGTGTGAACCCCTTAGCAACAAGTCTAGCTTTGTGCCTACTTATTGTGCCATCAGAATTGTATTTTAGTGAGAAAACCCACTTACACCCAACTGGAGTAACATTAGTCGGACATGTAACCACATCCCATGTTTTATTTTTAAGAAGTGCAGTCATTTCCTCTTCAACCGCCTGCTTCCACTTGTCATGGCAGAGAGCTTCAGTAATTGTTGTGGGAATGGTCTAAGAATCAAGACTTACAGTGAACAGTTTAAAATTAGAATTTAGCTTGTCATAGGAAATTACATTACTAAGAGGATAAAGAGAACAGTAACCCTTATGGCTTAAAAATTTATGATACTTGAGACATTCACGTGTTCCTTTTCTAATAGCTATAGGCTGATCACACACAGGTTGAACAGTTTCAGGCAACACAGTTTCTGAGGTGGACATACCAGAGTTTAGACCACCAGCAATCTTCCTTCTAGAGTATACCTTTATAACAGGTGGTCTGCAGACCTGTTGTTCAACCTGTTCTGTTGATAGCTTTGATCCTCTTGTTCCGCCCTTCCTTGAACATCTGTACACTGAATAGATTCTGTGTGTGTGTTTTCTTCCTGTGCTGTGTTTTCCTCTTCAGTGTCAGAATTGCTTGGTATGCCTCCAGTAGTAGAGACATCAATAATGCTCCAGTAATTCTCCTGTTCTCTGCCTTCAACACTAGACAGTAGGTTAGTATGGAAGAAAGGAGAGCTTTCATCAAAGGACACGTCCAGAGTAGTATACATTTTCCGTGTTTGAGGGCAATAGCATTTGTACCCCTTTTTGGTGCCTGAGTATCCTACAAAGACACACTTAGTAGACCTTTGATCAAGTTTACTTTTGTAGTGAGATTGAATGTACACATATGCAGTACAGCCAAAGATTCTAAGAGGAAGTTCAGAAAGTAGTAAACAATGAGGAAACAGTTCAAGCAACTTAGATCTGGGGCTGATAAAATCAAACACCCTTGATGGCATTCTATTAACTAAGTGGCAGTTAAGATAGCTTCACCCCAGAGGTACTTAGGGACACGCATAGTAAACATCATGGACCTTGCTACTCCAAGAAGATGTCTATGCTTCCTTTCAGCTATACCATTTTGCTGGGGTGAGTAGACATTCGAGGTTTGATGATGAATGCCTCGTTCTGACAGGAAGGACTTGACTTCCTTGTCAAGATATTCGCTGCCATTATTAGACCTGAAATTTTTAATTGTCACACCAAATTGATTCTGAATCAGATTAACAAATGTTTTAAAAATATACGGCAGTTCTGATTTATGTTTCATTAAATAAGTCCAAGTAACTCTAGTATGGTCATCCACAAAAATTACAAACCAACGGCTCCCATTCACATTTAGGACCTTAGAAGGACCCCAAATATCAGAGTGCACCAAGTTAAATGACAAACTCTCCCTGTAACCTTTAGCTGGATACTGGGCCTTGGTCTGTCTGCCAAACAAACAAGTCTCACATTTAAGCAAATCAACATCAATTCCTCCAAACAAGTCTGGTTTGTAACGTCTAAGATACATAAAGTTAGGGTGACCCAGTCTATTGTGACATAACATAATTGTTTTCATTCTAGAACTACTGAAATCTATTCTAGGAACAGCACTGTCCACAGAAGAATAGATACTAGAATGAACTTCAAAACATCCAGGATTTTCTGTCATACATCCTGGTTTGGACTTGTCCTTGTCCAACAAAAATAGCCCTTTGTGATGATTAGCACTGCCAATCATTCTCTTGATGACCTCCATCTTCAAAGCTTTCTCCTGAAAGCAAGTGGATGAAGAGGGAAGAAAATAACACTTAGTTGGTGAGAAAATGACCCAACAACAATTATCATTCATAATCTGTTTTACTGAAATCAAGTTGCAGTCAAGTCTAGGTACATAGAGTACCCTTTTAAGAATCAGTTTATCAGATAGTTTAATATCCCCATATCCTAAAATGTCTAGACAATCACCATTTGCCACAGTTACCTTTTTAGGGGTAACAAAGGACTTAAAAGAACTCATCAGGTCACTCATAGAAGTCATATGGTTTGTTGCACCTGAGTCACTAATCCATACATGAGACTTACCACCAATACATGTATCAGCCTTAGAGGCCCTGATCTGACCTTCTTGGACTTGGACTCTCTGACTGCTTAGAACTCTCAAGACAGCATCAAGTTGTGCTGGGGTGAACTTTGTCTCCTTTTGAGTTCCACTGTCAGCCACAGCAGCCTTAGGTGATCTCCATGAATCAGCATCCGACCTCCATGAATGATTAGTCTCAGATCTTCCAGAAGAACCATATTTGAAGGAATTAGGCTTAAACCATGGTGGTGGTTTCACAGTTGAACCGGGCTTCCTATAGCATTCTTCTACAGTATGTCCTTCTCTATGGCAAAACTTACAGTACTTCTTTACAAATGAGCGTCCATCCTTAGGGCCAGACCTCTTCACCATCAGACCAAGAGTTTTTTCTTTATCACTTTCCTGAGTAGTAAGAGCAGAGGATTCCGATGGAACCAGTGAAGGTCCCATCATAACTTTGATGCGGCTTTCTTCCTGCCTTACTTCAGAAAAGGCAGTGTTTATGGATGGTAAAGGTTTGGTACCAAGGAGTCTTCCCTTGACTGCGTCAAAGTCCTTATGTAGACCTGATAGGAACCCAAACAACCTTTTGGTTTCCTTGATTTTCCTATACAGTTGTTCATCATTTGCACAGTCCCATTGATAGATTTCCAGTGAGTCGATCTGCTGCCATACCTGTGATAAACGGCTGAATTACTTACTCACATCTTGATCTCCCTGCTTGACATCTTTCAGTTGAGTTTCCAACTCATATAACTCAGAGATATTGTCAGTCTTGGAATACATCTCCTTCGTAGCTTTCCAAATTGCAGCAGCCGTGGGATAAAGCATAAACGTATTGCTTACTTCTGGCGTCATGGATCCAAGTAGCCAGGACATGATCATAGAGTTTTCTGCTTCCCACGTAGGAAAACTTTCATCAGTTTCCTTAGGAATGGACATTTTTCTGAGAGATACTCTTTTTTCCCTCTTCCTGTAACGAACAACTCCACAGATCTACTCCAAGGCAAGTAATTATTGCCATGCTGCTTCTGATTTGTTATTGTTACAGGAGTAGAGTCCACCATTGTACTTGCATGTCCATTCCCAGAACCTTTGTCTCCTGCGGAGGTAGAGGAAACCTCACTTCCTTGTTCCGCCATTGATTATTTTAGTTGATGAGGTGAAAAGATGAAAGAATGCTTGAGAACTTACTGAAAAAACTTGTTTTGTAGAGCAGGAGAATGAAGAACCGAAGGTTAATAACCAGAGGGAAAAACACAGAGAGAAGAAGAGTTGGGTTGACGAAGATTGTACAGAGGGAAAAAGAATCCAGTTTCGGTGTAAAAGAAGATTTGCAATAAATGAGATTTCTGTTTTGATGACATACACGATTTTCCTTCCTTTTGTTTTACATAAAATTTCCAATCAGGAATTAATGCACCTGTCCTTGGTTTTTGTCCGTGTAAGGTTCTCCCGTAGACACGTCACCCCGTAGGCTGTAAACGTCTTACAGCTGGATTTGATGTAAGAATAAAAATCTAGGGAAAAGCAGGTGTGCAAATTTACACCATTACCCTTTAAAAGTAAGCCAAATGTCAGAAAAACCCTTCTTTCTTCCCGAAATTACTTTCGTGAATTACCTTAATGGATTTTTTTTCTTCGCCTTGTCCTTTTGTCGTTTTCTGCTTTCTCCTTCCCCGCCTTCTTCTCCAGAGAGCTCCTTCGTCAAGAGGCAGGGGGGTTTTTTCTTCTCTGAATTTTTTTTGTTGTGGATAAATTTGTGCTGCTGCCAAGATAATATTTCGACTAATACAATGCTTTTCTTTAATAGTCTTCGGATCTTTTCCGAGAACAAAGCAAGAGCACAAGGTATTCGTTTTCACAATCTTCAGTATTTTGATCTCAGAGGAATTTTTGTGTTGTTGTAGGATGGCTCTGATACCATCAAGAATTATTCAAGTAAATATGGGACTCAACAATAGAACTATGAAGAAGAACAATGTATTATTAACAAGAATCTTTACAGTGCAATAGTTGGAAAATCTAGTTTTCCATCATCCTTATCAAACAACTATACAGTGACTTATATACACAGACTACATGAAGAATGAACAATGAGCCAAACGGCTCTTTCCCTATTTGGTCATCTCAGTGATGACAGTAACGGCTATTAACGGCTATAACTTTATACATAATCCTTTTCTTCTTTTCTACACATCGTGCCTGGATTCTTTTTGGCTTGTCTTTTTGGGACATTCAACTGTTACTGATAACTTTGGAGGATAGGAAAATTCTTTCCTGCTGCTGTATATGCAATTTTTTTGAACCCTTGAAGTGTTTGGAAGATGGTAAGGGCAGATAGTTGTTTAATTGAAATGGAGATAATAAAATGGAATCTATAATTAGATCCTGGTTGCACATGAAAAGTAGCAGATCCATAAAAGCTTCAGCGGGGCCACAAACTTGAAGAAAACGAAGGTTAGAATATCTTCCTAGGATGTAGGATGTAGGTATATTTCATTCAAATAGTAGGTATACTTCATAAAGAAGCTTAGAACTTCTCTAATGTATGTTATGGGTCATGATTTGGTTTTCTTAATTACTAATCAAGCTTTGGTGCTTCTAGTATTGTGAGTTGCATTTGGCGTTAAAAATGGAATTGAACAAAAAGCAGTCTTCTAAAATTGTGGCTCCACTTACATTGCAGAAGAGAAAGCGAAGTTAGTTGAAAAGTTAAATCTTGCCTACATATGCTACAATGGAAGCTACACATCCTTAAATGAGTTAAGTTCTTTGAATGAATCAGCCAGCAGATGCACCATGTCAAAATAAGTTTGTTCCATAGAATCAAAATGATATTAGTCATTTGCTTACTTTGTTTGCTTGTTAGACTTTTTAGTCTTGCCAAAATTATAGAAGTAGACACGGTACATATGGAATCTCGTAAGTAAGTGGAAGGGTACAAGTCCTGATTTTTACAAGACTTTGTCATTTGTGCGCATTTTCCCTGAATTAGCGGGGGACGTGGAGACAGAAGTTGTAAGTTTGACGAGACAAGTCCTTGATCTGGTTGAGCTTGTGCGCAACTGGTGGAAGTTGTAGCTCTGCCCCTGCATGTGAAGAAAGCATACTTCACGACTTGTTATTTCTAAAGTATTTTTTAAAAATGCCACTTATGTCGAAAAAAAACTGGTTATCATAGTTTTCTCACTTGCTTACAGTTATCTGTAGTGGTCATGTTCCTCTTGGCGTATGGTTATAGAGTGAGAAGCTTATAAAGATGGGTTGAGTGATACTGAACCAATGTATATATGTCTGAACGAATATTCTGTTCTGAGCCAGTGCTGCTGCTTCATGTGCGTAGGGCCATCACCCCACTCCCCGTCCCAGGCGCTAATGAATGGGATTATAGACATCCTTTTTGCTGCATGTGATAGAGACTCAAATTGATCTTCTCTAAGAATTGACCTTTTATCTTGCATGGTTTCTGTAGAAATATACTCTGAAATACACTGTATATACACAGTAAATAGACTTGTACATATACAGTAAATAGACTTGTACCTGCTCATACGTCACCCACTTAGTGGCATGAAAAGTACAATAGGAACTAGCCGCTAGTTTACCGTTGGCACTTTGATGTCTCTGTTTACTTAAGCCTATAAAATGAGATACTCATGTATATTGATGATTAAGTCTGAATAATATATTAAGTCTGAATAATATAATATTCAGCCTCCAATTTGTTCTAGTTTTCTACATGGTATCAGAGCCATGAACATCCTAGAAGAAGAAGCTGCTACCTATGAAGAAGACATACCAGGTTGCTGATGGTTCAAATGCTTTCACTTTTCAAGGCAAGAATGTCTCTACCTCAATTACTTCTTCCATACAACTCTTCAATGGCTAGTTTGAACCCACATGTATCTTCTGTGATGTTTTTATTGATATCTTCAAAAACTCTCGTAGCTTCTTCTTCTCAGGAAAATGGGAGAAAACTTATTAAGGCCATAGAGCCACAAATTTCTTCAATAAGGCCACAGAGCCATAAATTTCAAGACCACTGAGTCATTTCATGGACAAGGATAAGATCCTTCTGAGCTATGAACATGGATTCCTCTGAGCCACTGTGTGGAAAAGTATCCCGCTGAGTCATAGACATGGACTCCTTTGAGCTAAAATCTTTTAATATGCCATAGAGCCGGGGAAAAAAAATTAGGTCACAGAACCACAATTTTTAAGACCACAGAGTCTTCAAAGGCCATAGAGCCATAAATTCTTCAAGGCCATAGAGCCTCAAATGTTTCAAAGGCCATAGAGCCATAACTTCTTCAAGGCCATAGAGCCTATTCTTCTTTTAATAGGCCACGGAGCCTTGGCCAAGAGCCGGAAAAATCAAGAAAATTTCAAGAGGTCACAGAACCTTGGCTATAAAGCCGGAAAAAAAAAATTCAAAGAGGTAATATAGCCTCCAAGAGACCATCGAGTCTTGAATTAGTTCATGAAGTCAAATAGCTTCCAAGACTGTTCACTATTTTTCAAAGACCATTATGTCTATAAACTTCAAAGGCTATGAAGAGCCAGAGCCAAGATCTGAAAAATTTAAAGGGGCTTCCCTGAGGAAGCTCTAAACGTATCCACCAAAATTTCTTCGAGGCCTTACGACCACAACTTGTTTCAAATAATTGACAACAAGAAATTCCACCAAAACAAATTTAAGAAGAAATTTTTTTTCCAGCCCACTTGGTATCAGTTTGGCATCTTTCTTGATGCTGCTTGCCGTTTTATTCTTCGAAGTCCGTATCAAAGAAACCAACTTCTTTAAAGAAAATCCTTCGTTAGAGTGAGTTGGACAGGTAAAGTCAAATGGATGACTGTAAAGACATATAGCATTGTGGCAGTGGCCATTACAGAAGAAAGGTAACAGATGAATCTGCAATCAAAGATGATGGAGAGGAGAATGCATTCACATCTCCTAAAGAATTCCAAAAAAAAAAGGTCTGGTTCTTCAATCCTAGTCTTCTTGTAATCTAGTCAAGAAATGAAAGTAAGGTCACGAGAAAGTGTAGGGAGTTGCAAAGTACAATCTGTATTAATGTGTGAGAAGCCCAGGAGATAGAAAGTGATAAAAGGGAGTAATGCAAGGTAAGAAGAAATAAGAGAGTAAGAAGAAATAAGAGAAACGTCTTTTTCTGCTTTATGGGGAAGGAAAGAAAATTTCCTCGATTTAGTTGCACACGCAAGACAAAGGACAATTCTGTTTTGTTTTTAATAAATGAAGTCTAGAAAATCAGACAGAAGTTTCGTGCAAAAGGACACATGTAATATCTGAATAAATGGCGGACACTGCGCACCAAGGCAAGAGGCAAAGAAAATATTTTTTTAAGTTTTCAGTGGTAGACAACTGGTTCATGAATTGACGAGAAAGGGTAGTCAAGGGTATTTCCGTCAAAACAGCAATATAATAACTTTCATTTCTATTACATTTCAGTTGCATTTTTCGACAAATTCAACACTCGTTCCATTGAATTTCTAAAACATCCAACGTGTCCAAGGTGCATGTTTAAAGAACTCTTATCACATGCCAGCTGTACTATTTTTCACCGCCATTTCCAAAAATCTGGAAAAATAAAAATAGTCCCGAGGTGCATTAAAGGAAGTAGTTCTAGACTTGTACGAAATACTCATTTTTTCTTCTGCATGCCGCCCTTATCAGTATCACAGTCCATCTCATTTCACTTCAGTCATTCTCACCTCATCTACTTCTTCTTTGTGTCTATCTTCATCCAAGTTCCTCGGCCATATCAATTTATTCTCAACTTCAAATTTTTTTAAACTTTATACATTTCTCTTCTTCCTGATGGCTGATCAAGGAAGAGAAATAAACTTCCCAAACCCAAAAGGACACTTCTGTTCATGCAGGGGCTGGATCAATAATTGATTCAACCACGGTTACAATCACGAATCAAAAACTTCAGGACAATAACTATCTTTCCTGGAGTCGAACAATAGAATTATTTATCATAGGAAGAGGAAAAAAGGGATATTTGTCTGAAAAAATAGATATTCCAGCTGAAACTCTACTTTGGGTTGTAGAAATACACGTACATTTTTGTACAGACACATCGTTTGAAAAATATAATACTTAAAAAATGTTTCTTCTCTCTAAATGTTTTTTTTTTGGTTAAAATGTAAATATTTGCATTTAACCAAGGATCAAAAATCGATCAAGTCATTACATGTACACCGGACATACCTGGGATGTGAGATATACAACCACCAAGCCTAGCTATTTTCCAAAAGTAAGTCTAATTACAAAAATGGTGAGTCTATGCACAACATCCCGGGCTATAGGAACTTGATCTTCAAAAAGTTTTAAATTTCTTGCTTGCCAAAGGTGATAGATCACGGATGCAAACATGGCCTTGATGAAATTTGCACGGTTGCATTTCTTGCGGAGATGATTCCGACACCAAACCAACATCACATAAAGGGTGGAAAATCGGGTCGAAATGCCAAGAGATGGGAGGATAAACTCCCAAACTTGCCTAGCAAAGGAGCATCCAAAAAACAAATGGTTGATGGATTCCAAAGAAGATCCACATAAAGGACAACTCAAGTCCGGAGCAATAAATCTAAGATTATCTCTTATTGGAAGACGCCTCCAAGCCGCAAGCCAAAGAATAAAAGAATGCTTGGGGGCAATGGAGTTAGCCCAAACCATGTTAGTCCATCTCACCTTGGGACCTTTTTGCCTAAAAACATCATACGCCCTCCTGGAGCAAAAATTCCCAGAAGTAGTCCACGAAGAAAAGGCAATCTCAGCAGCCTCCTTGGAGCCGAATGTGGTCTCTGATGTCTACCAATTTTTTCATTAATGGGGAGAAATTCGACTTGGCGCGAATCTCCCAGATTCCTCCCTGAAGGTCATAATAGTGGTGGATCCAACGAACCCACAAGGAATCCTTTTTATTGTGAATATTCCAGAGATGTTTTGCTAGCAGTGCGTTGTTCCAAGCAGGCAAGTCAAAAAGTCCCAAGCCACCCTCAGATTTGGGCTTGCAAATAATCTTCTAAGAGACCCAGGCTTTCTTAGAGTTCTCATCTTTAGCACCCCAAAGGAATCTACGCGCCACTTTCTCAATCTATTTTTGAACGCTCGTTGGGATAGGCAGGATCCCCATCCAAAAGGCATGAATACCCTGAAGAACACTCCTGATTAATTCAACCCTCCCAGCATAAGAAATATTCTTTGTATTCCATAAAGAAACAGATGAAGAGATCTTTCGAATATAGGAACCAAAATGGGCAAGACGAAGGACATGACCAGCAATAGGGACGCCCAAGTAGCGGACAGGGAAAGTCACAATAGAAAGTCCAGATAGAGCTCGGAGCTGAGAAGACTCCGATTCCGATAAACCCGAGAAATAAATTTCAGACTTGGCTAGATTAGCCGAGAGACCTGATACAAGACCAAATTCCTTGATGATATCCAAAATCAACTTGAGGGAGGATTCGTCTGCTCTAGAGAATAAGACAAGGTCATCCGCAAAAGCTAAATGTGTAATATTGAGAGGCCGACATTTCGGATGGAAGTGAAAGTCCAAATGCGAGTGAAGCAACTTGAGCATCCTAGAAAAATAATCCATGCCAAGAACAAACAAGAAGGGCGAGATGGGATCACCTTGACGAAGCCCCCTTTGACCCCTGAAGAAACCATGGAGCGACCCGTTGATAGAGAGAGAGAATGAAGTAGTCGTGACACACTCCATAATCCAACCAACAAAGGTTGATGGAAAACCAAGCCCTATTAGCATTTGCTCCAAAAAGGACCATGAGATAGAGTCAAAGGCCTTTTTAATATCAATTTTGATCATGCATTTCGGGGAAGAATATTTTCGCCCATAGTGCCTAATCAGTTCTTGCACCATCATAATATTTTCAGCCATGGTTCTTCCGGAAATAAAGCCAGCTTGAGCTTCATCGACCAAGGTAGGGAGAACCGAAGAAAGCCGCTCCGCGATAATTTTAGAAATAGCTTTGTAAATAACATTACATAAAGAGATGGGCCTGAAGTCCACCACCTTAGCAGCAGATGCAGTTTTAGGGATAAGGGCAACAATAGTGTGATTCAACTGTTTAAGCAATTTACCATTATCAAAGAATTCCAGAATGGCGTTTGTAGTATCCTCCCCAATAATTGGCCATGCTTTGATGAAGAATTCAGAGGTGTAACCGTCCGGCCCGGGGGACTTTTCTCTCCCAATGCTAAAGATGGCACGTTTAATGTCGATAGGAGAAACCGGAGCTGTCAAAGCCCGGACATCCAAGTCGTTAAGCGTAGGCCCCTTCTTAATGACATCCAAGGAGACCGGGGAGGTGACTACCTTAGTGCCCAAAAGATTGGTATAAAAGTCCACAAATTCCTTAGAAATATCGTTGGTAGACGTCACAAAGGAACCATCTTCTCTTTCCACAGATAAAATCCTGCTCTTGACCATACTTCGTTTAATCCAAGAATGAAAGAACTTTGTACATCTATCCCCCAGTCTTGCGTGAATGCCCTTAGCTTTTTGCAAAAGGAAACTTTTCTCCCATTTGAGCAATTGTACGGTGTAGTCTCTTTGAGTCTTAATACATTGGGCAAGGGATGTGTCATTAAGAACCTGCTGAAATTGCAACTGAAGAGACTCAAGTCTTAGCTTGGATTGTTTGGCGCGTTCTGAAATATGAGAGAAGACCCGAGTATTTAACCGCTTTAGGGGAATCTTGAGAGATTTGAGTTTCCTGCATAATTGGAAAAGTAGAGTGCCCCTATAATTCTGTTCCCAAACCGATTGCACCAAAGAGAGGAAATCTTCATGCGTTGCCCACATATTGTAAAATTTAAATGAAACATTGCTTCTAGAGACTTCACCATCCAAGTATACAATAATTGGAGAATGATCAGAAACACACCCCAAGACTGGATAGCAAGCCGAAGAGTATGGAAAGATATCCAACCAAATGTCATTAACAAGCACATGATCCAAACGAGATTTGATGGTGCCATTAGTCCAGGTAAAGTGACAACCAGAATAAGCAAGTTCAATCAAGTTACAAGAAGAGCAAAACTCCAAAGGGTCTCGTAATTCATAGGCGCTAACTTCTCTTCCATTTACTCTTTCATTTTCATCAAAAACAGCGTTGAAGTCGCCAAGAAGAATCCAGGGATCTGAACTAGACGCATTGGCTTTAAGGGAATCCCACAAAGCAATCCGTTCAGTAACTCTATTAAGACCATAAACAAAAGATGCCCACGAACTGGTCCGCTTGGAAAGTGAATCAACACGACAATGCATAAGTTGGTCGGTCACAGACACAACAGTTACTTTGACCACTAAGGGGTTCCAGAAGACTATTATTCGGCTCGCTTCATGCATATGAAAATTGTGAGAAAACTTCCAACCAACAAACTTTGTATTCAACAACAATGACAGATTCGAAACCGAGAGTTTGGTTTCCAACAAAGCAAAAACATCAATTTTGTTCTTTATGGCAAAATCAAAGACTTCACCTTGTTTAAGGGCCGTACCAAGGCCCCTAACATTCCATGAAGCAAATACCCCTTACGTGGGTGTGTTGGAAATGATGATTACGAAAAACAAAAATAAAAGCGGTGACTTTATGGATAGCTGACACCTCTTTTTCTTATTTTAGTATAAACTTGGACACCTGGCTTTGTAAACTGTGTCTTGTGGACAGTTGTGATGAAGTGGAACCACCTTTTCTTAACCCCAAATATTTCAATCTGAGCCGTTGAAAAAATTTTTTTTGGGGTATTTTCAAGAAATCCCTTTACACAGTTTTCCTTCTTTTTCTTGCACGCGTTTTGTTTTTGCGTGTTCTGCTCTAGTTTTGTCTGGTTTTTGGCATTTTTAACAAATGCCCTTTTCGAGTTCTGCACCCTTCGTTCTCGTGTTTAAAAATTTCCTTCCTCTAAAGATTTCTCAGATCCCTTCTGCTGGAATAGCGCTGTAGGAGAGATTGAAGATCCTTCACATATATGTATGCCTTTAAGAAAGAGATGCTTGAAGATTCTTATTCTTAAGAAAGAAAAGATATACCTCCTCGCTTATGAACTATTGCCAAAAAGTACCTGCTTTGATGTGTGCTCCATGGTGTTTGATGAAAGTTCTGAATATATCTCTCATCTGGTGTGAATAGTGTAGATTATTTATTATTCCTGTCTCAATTCGTGAGTCCTAGCCGTTTAGACTGCTCACTCATCTCTGCATCCATATATATTTTTTTGTTCACCCTGTGTTGGTATTCATAAATTTTGATGTGAAAATTGTCTCTGGGTATTCATGGTTTGCTCTGGCTCCTATTGTGTGCATTTATCTTGCTGGTCCATTGGGTAAAGAGTCCATATCTATTTCCAGTGATTCATTTATTAAGTAGTGATTAAACTGTCCAGTAATCATTTGAGGGGGAGTACGTGTTATGATTAACGCAAGTGCTCCTTAGCAAGTGACGTTTGTGCCTCCTTTTTTTGATCTTGTCTTCATGCTGTGAGCACTATTGTTCATCTAATGCTGATGAAATGTTGTCTGTTGAAGTCAAGGATGTAATACGGTGAATACTCTCTGTGAAATATGTTCACTGTGGTGTCTCACAAATGAAGTATGGTTGTAACCATTATGTCACTCATATGGATAATGGAATAATGGTTGTTGTAATGAAGTTTTAAAATGGTCACCTTTGTATGTTCATACGTCAGTGTCTGTTGATCTATTCAATTGCATGTAAGAAATTAAGATACTTGTTCATAACTCTTTCTGTGTTCTTGATGTTTACAGAACTTCATATGTAACCTTAATATTTAGGTGAACTTTGACATGAAAACTGGAAGGGATGCTGTGATGATACTATTAGTTGGTTAAGTGGTTATGGTTGAACATACCGTCTGTGTCCTGTCATTCATGAAATTACGCTTTGCTTCCGTATAAAATAATTGTCTCCTATGATTCTGCACTGCATAAAATTCTCAATCCATTCCTGTGTTGATACGTTTCTGGTAACATGTAAATTGCTCTTTCAAGATATGAAAATGGTACCAATCATAGTTTCGTATCAAGTTTTTCTTCTTTTCTACTCATAAATCTATCTGAGTGTTGTAGTCAAGGAAAATATATATTTTAGGGGATCATTGCAAACATATTGTGTAAAACCTTTGACATATGCATTCTTGAGTAAAATTGTTGACATACACATTCTATAGATAGTTTAGCATATGAGAACAACCTGTCCGCCTGATTGTTAAATGGAACTTAGAGCATGATTAAATTTTAAGCTAACATCTTTCTGCAGGTTGACCGATATACGGTTGGATTCCAAGTTTTATCTGCTAACCCTTACTTGCAGGTGGCATTTGAATGCAATTTATTTCTTCCTAACATTGTTTTGCAGGAACAAAATTACTTTATTTGCAGCAGACAGATACTATAGTGTCAGGTACCTGGAGTTTGCACTAAGTCAAAGAATATCAAAGAGAGAAGCTATGCAAGTTGTTCAATAATAAAACTTGAAGCCATCAAGATCGAAAATCACCCATCAAGCAACCAAATTGCCGATATCTTCACAGAGCCGTTAATCTTCACAGAACCGTTATCTAAAATTTTTTTAGAGATTAGTAGTCAAGCTTGGTTGTATAACATATACACCAAGCTTGAGGGGGAGTGTAGAAATATACTCTGAAATACACTGTATATACACAGTAAATAGACTTGTACATGCTCATACGTCACCCACTTAGTGGCATGAAAAAGTACAATAGGAACTGGCCGTTAGTTTACCGTTGGCACTTTGATGTCTCTGTTTACTTAAGTCTATAAAATGAGATACTCATGTATATTGATGATTAAGTCTGAATAATATATTAAGTCTGAATAATATAACATTCAGCCTCCAATTTGTTCTAGTTTTCTACAGTTTCTATGTTGTCTGTGGACAGCTTGGTTGTTCTTTGTGCAACTAATTCTTACTTGTTTGATGAGATTTTCAGAATCCTGGAAGTGTTCCTCCAGCAAACTCTAAGTTGTCGCCTCTTCCTCACGAACCAGCTGATTATGATCGTGGTGCAACTGTTGATATTCCACTCAGTAATGCCAATGTGTGCAGCTATTTAAGTCTTTATTCTATTATTTTTCTTGTATGATAACCGGATTAATTGATATATATATCTAACCAAACAGTTGAAACTGATCCATCTCTTTTTTTGCTCCATCTAGGATATTAAAAAGAAGGAGAAGGAACTTCAAGCTAAAGAGGCCGAGTTGAGGAAGAGGGAACAGGTAATATGGAGAAGTATAATTTTGCAGCTTTATGATGCTTCTTTAACATACACAAACTGAAGTGCAAATTCAGAAGTATACATACAATCACTGTAGGCAACAGATGCCCAGTTAGTTTTGTTGTTTCCTAGTCTTAAAACATTTTGGGAGTTCTCATGTTATGAAAGCCCTTGAAAATGGAACATGCAAACACGTGTGACACCTTAAAATGGTTTGAGAGTTCTTGGAACTCATATGGGGGCATGTTTTCTTTGTTTAAATGAACTTGAGAGAGGTTTTCCTACTTCTTTATGGAACCATCTTTTTTCTGGCGTGGGTGTGAGGCATGTTATTGGCTCCTTGTATTTTGTTTATTTGGCCTCAATGCGAATGCGTGTGAATAAAGTACAGAAACTGTAAGCATGTTATTGGCTCCTTGTATTTTGTTTATTTGGGCTCAATGTGAATGCGTGTGAATAAAGTATAGAAACTGTTGTCTGCACTTTCCTTTGGCTGCATTTTCCTTGTTGCTAGAATGAAAATAGACAACCTTGGTAATGTAGGAGTATTTACGTGTTATTGTGAACCACCTTCACCTTCTTTTTTATGCTTACTCAATTGTACTATCTCGTGACTCCTCTTAAATTTCCATCAGGTTTACATGTTTCATGTCTTCGATAGCTTGGCATAGTCCTGAGCACTCCAATATTTTGGCTACCAATTTGTTTGGTTGATCGCCTGAGTTGTTATGTCATTCTCTGAGAAATACTGTATGAATTTAGACTTCCATTGGCTGCAGTATAGATTAATATAGAGTTTTTTTTTTCTTTTTCTTTATAGGAGCTGAAGAGGAGAGAAGATGCCATATCCCGAGGTAGTTTTCATATTATATTTGTTAATTATCAATTTAAGATGGGATAATTTTCATGTTGAGATATATGAATTTTTCATTAACCTTTCTTGGTATATTATGCAAGCGGGAGTGGTCATTGAGGAGAAGAACTGGCCACCATTTTTCCCGATAATCCATCATGATATTCCTAATGAAATTCCAATCCACCTTCAGAAGATGCAGTATGTTGCATTCACATCATACCTTGGTATGCAACGGATGCTCAATATAAGGCTCTTTCCAAGCTACATTTATTCCTGAATTTCTTTTTTCTTTTTTAATAATCCAATTGTGTTTTACGAAGGCTGTTATGAATGTTTCATACTTTAGTTCATGGTCCTAGTGTTTCCTCAAGGAAGAACTACTGCACTGCATTCCCATTAGTATCTTAATGCTTCAATATATTATTTCCCACACTATGTTGACACCTTCACTCCTTAATATGACAATCTTTTTGTAGTTATGGTTTCCTGTTGATGTTGGAAAAATCGGGTATTTTTCCCACTACGACAACACAAATAGTGAAATGCACCAATTCAGAACTAATGAACTGGACAGAACACTAACAAAACTACCCGACAAATAATATTGAATACTATACTACAATAGGAAAGAAAGCAATAAAACAACAATAAAGAGAACAGAACAATAAAAGAGATAAAGAGAGAAACACACCCGAAAACTTTGCCACTAGAGTTCAGCCAGGATAGCTTGATCTTCGAACACTTGCTGAATTGCTTGCTTCTATTTATATGTAGAAGAAGATACAAGTTTTGAGATGATTTACATGAGAAGAGGAGGAATTTATTTATAATCCTCAAATCTCCTATTCATTTCTAAACTACCAATGTGGTACAAAATCTAAGCCAAAAATCAACAAATCTCCACCTTGGCTTAATTTTAAATCCTACCAAATACAAAACTGATCAACAAAAAAATAGTCTTCGTGGTACTTCCAAGTATCCACTCAAATTTGCAAGATATTAACCAAGTCTAAACAATGTTCAAACTTGGCCCTTGTAACAACCTTGGTCAACATATCTGCAGGATTCTCCGTAGTATGAATCTTCTGGAGAAGTATCTCCTCTTCTTTGAGAATTTCCCGCACAAAATGATAGCGAACATCAATATGCTTCGTCCGTGCATTGAAGACTTGATTCTTTGCCAAATGAATAGCACTCTGACTGTCAGAATATACTTTAATTTGTTTCTGACCAACTCCCAAGTCTTTAAGCAACCCATAAAGCCAAATTGCTTCCTTTACAGCCTCTGTAATCGCCATATACTCTGCCTCTGCTGTAGACAAAGCCACCGTTGACTGTAAGGTAGATTTCCAACTAACTGGCGCTTTTGCTAAAGTGAACAAATAGCCAGTTGTAGATCGTCGCTTATCCAAATCTCCAGCATAATCAGAATCACAATATCCAATTACGCCTTTACCAAGTGATTTATCTTGCTCAAATTCCAATCCAACATCTACGGTATTTTGGAGGTACCGTAGAATCCATTTCACAGCTTGCCAATGACCCTTGCCTGGATCATGCATGTATCTACTAACAACACTAACAGACTGTGAAATATCTGGTCTCGTACACACTATCGCATACATCAAACTTCCAACTACATTTGCATATGGGACTTTCGCCATGTATTCTCGTTCTTCATCAGTAGTTGGAGACAAACGGCTACTCAGTTTCAAATGAGGAGCAAGTGGGGTACTTACAAGTTTTGTATCTTCGTGCATACCAAACTGTTGTAGTACCTTCTGCAAATACTGCTTCTGTGACAGCCTAAGTTTACCCCTCTCTCTGTCTCTGCTTATCTCCATGCCGAGAATCTTCTTGGCTTCTCCCAAATCCTTCATCTCAAACTCTTTACTCAACTGAGCCTTCAACTTGTCAATATCTGCTTGGCTCTTTGCTGCTATCAGCATGTCATCAACATATAAGAGTAAGTAGATGTAGGAACCATCTTGAAGTCTGCGCAAATACACACAATGGTCGTATTTGCTCCTCTTGTACGACTATCCTTTCATAAACTTATCAAATCGTTTGTACCACTGTCTTGGAGATTGTTTTAGTCCATACAACGATTTGGTAAGTTTACAAACCCAATCTTCTTTACCAGCAACCTTGTATCCTTCTGGCTGAGTCATGTAGATTTCCTCCTCCAAATCACCGTGTAGGAACGCGGTTTTTACATCAAGTTGAGCTAGCTCCAAATTCAACTGTGCTACCAAGGCCAACAAAATCCTAATGGAGGAATGTTTAACAACTGGAGAAAATACTTCATTGTAATCAATTCCCTCCCTCTGAGCAAAGCCTTTAGCCACCAACCTTGCCTTGTAGCGAACATCTTCTTTATGAGGAAATCCTTCTTTCTTTGCAAATACCCATTTGCACCTAATTACCTTCTTATCTTCTGGTAGTTGTGCCAGCTTCCACGTATTGTTCTTCTTCAGAGATTGCATCTCTTCTTCCATTGCACCTGCCCAACTTCCCCTTTCTGGACTTAGAATAGCTTCTGTGTAGGTGGATGGAATGTCATCAACAACTGGAAGTGCATAGGCTACCATATCAGCGAAACGAGTAGGCTTTTGAATTTCTCGTCTCTGCCTTCTAACTGCAATTGGCGCCGATTGCTGTTGAGGTTCTTGGGTAGAAACCTCTTCATCATCTGACTCTTCTTCTGCCATAGGAGAGTCACTGGTGGTGCTTCGTGCTGGAATCACCACTGTTTGCTCAAACTCCACTTGCTTCGGAGTACACTCCACCTGCTTCGGAGTACTATCAGTTGCTTCTTGATTTACCTTGTTCATCATGCCAGATTCATCAAAGGTAACATCTCTGCTGATAATCGTCTTCTTTGCCTCCAGACACCATAAACAGTATCCCTTCACTCCAGGATTGAAGCCCATGAAAAGAGCTTTCTTTGCTCGTGGATCCAACTGTAGAAATGGAGGCAATCGAATATTATTGATTGACTTGAAAGAATAGTTTACAACACACTCCTATTTATAGATTGATGAGAGGTCAATCCACCCTTTGTATTTATGGTAACTATATCAATCATATTCTAACTATGGAAAAAACAATATACTCCTATTTATTCTATTCCTATTGTTGGTGATAAATATATTCCTATACTTATAACACTTTCCTAATTATAATTGTGTCACATGTATCACACTAAAGTTGTGTAGTGTGCACTAATGAGGATCCCGGTAATATCCATACAATCCGGGATATTTCTACACCCCCCCTCAAGCTTAGATGTAGATATTAATACATCTAAGCTTGGACAATAAATGCTGAAATATCTTGACTGAGACTGGTTTTGTTAGGAGGTCAGCTATCTGGTCTTTTGTTGGGACATGCTTCAGACTGATGAGTTTGTCTTCGATCTTCTCTCTGATGAAGTGTTTATCCACATCCACGTGTTTAGATTTGTCATGTTGAACTGGATTTTCTGCCATGTTGATTGCTGATACATTATCACAATATACTTGGATAGGTTTGTCAAATTGTTGCTTGAGGTCTGTTAGGACTGTCTTGAGCCACATTCCCTCACATACGCCCAGAGCCAGCGCCCTTAGCTCTGCTTCTGCACTGCTTCTGGCCACCACTCCTTGCTTCTTGCTCCTCCATGTAACTAGGTTGCCCCATACATATGTACAATATCCTGTGGTTGATCTTCGATCTGATTTTGATCCTGCCCAATCAGCATCTGTATATACTTTTATACTCCTATCTGATGTCTTTTTAAAGTATAAACCTTGTCCAGGAGTATTCTTTGGGTATCTTATAATCCTCATAGTGGCTTTTAAATGCTCATTAGTAGGATTATGCATGAACTGACTAATGAAGCTTACAGCATAGCATATGTCAGGTCTTGTGTGAGAAAGATATATCAATTTTCCCACTAATCTTTAATACCTTAGTTTGTCTACAGGTTTTGTATCCCATACTTTTCTTGGCTTATACCCTGGCTCTACCGGTGAAGTGGCTGGTTTACAGCCTGACATACCAGTTTCCTTTAGTAAATCCAAAATGTACTTTCTTTGGGATATGCTCATGCCTTCTTTGTTTCTGGCAACTTCCATGCCAAGAAAGTACCTCAGTTCTCCTAATTCTTTGACTTCAAACTTTTGTGATAGTTTCTTTATGACTTCTTGGATTCCTTTTTCATTGTTACCTGTGATGATTATATCATCAACATATACAATAAGAACTGTTAATGATCCATTTTCTGAGGTATGTAGAAATAAAGTGTGATCTCCATGACATTGTACAAATCCCTGGTCTTTTACTTCTCTAGTAAATCGTTGAAACCAGGCTCTAGGAGACTGTTTCAGGCCGTATAAAGATTTTTGCAATTTACAAACCATATGTTTGTTTGTTTCATTTGTGTAACCCTGGGGGAATATGCATATACACTTCTTCTTGTAGGTTCCCATTTAAAAATGCATTCTTTACATCTAGTTGATGCAATTTCCAGTCCAAATTTACAGCAATGGTAAATATGACCCTTACTGTATTGAGCTTTGCTACTGGAGCAAATGTCTCTGAATAATCTATTCCATATGTTTGTGTGAATCCTTTTGCTACCAATCTAGCTTTATAACGATTAATTGTTCCATTAGAGTTGTATTTAATGGTAAAAATCCATTTGCACCCTACTGGTCTAACTCCTTTTGGACGTGGAGTTAGCTTCCAAGTGTCAGTTTTTATTAAAGCCTTCATTTCTTCATTTACTGCTTCCTTCCAATGAGGTATTGATAGTGCTTCATTAATGTCTTTAGGAACCAGTTGTGAGTCTAGGCTACTGGTGAAGGCTTGAAACTTACGACTTAACTTTGAGTATGTCAGGAAGTTATATAGAGGATGCTTTGTACATTCTCTGGTTCCTTTTCTGAGTGCAATTGGTCTGTTATCAATTTCTTGATTATCTGGACATAGTTCGTTCCTTTGTGTATGATATACTGGATCTTCTGTATGTAAGTTTTGTTCATTTATCATATTTGGCTGAAGAATATTCCTCCTATTATATACTTTCTGAATAGGAGGTCTTCCTTGTATATTTGTTAGTTGATCATTTAATGATTCATTTGAGGGTTGCTCTTGATCACTTAGAGGTTCACCAGGTTGTGTACCTAGGTCAATGAGTTTCCAGGTTTCTTCCCGGATTGCGTCGGTTGTTGGCTTTTCATAGAAAGCTTGAATTTCGTCGAATGTTACGTCAAGTGTTGTGTATACTCGTTTATTGTTTGGACAATAGCATTTGTATCCTTTTTGAGTTCCAGAGTATCCAATGAACATGCATTTTATGGCTTTTGGGTCGAGTTTGGTTCGGTTGTATACGTGCACATATGCTGTGCACCCGAAAGTTTTAAGAGGCAATTCTGACATTAGATGGTCATATGGATGACTCTCTATTAGTGTTTGCCTTGGAGTTTTAAACGCAAGAGTCCTAGGTGGCATGCGGTTGATGAGATACGTAGCAGTTAAAACTGCTTCACCCCAATATTGTTTAAGCACATTCATTGAGTTCATGATGGCTCTTGTAACTTCCAATAGGTGTCTATTTTTCCTTTCTGCTACCCCATTTTGTTGGGGTGTATGGACACATGAGGTTTGATGATGTATCCCTTCTTCAGCCATATAGGCTTTTAATGTTTTGTCTAAGTATTCAGAAGCGTTGTCTGATCTTAGAGTTTTGATATTCGTTCCAAAATGATTTTTTACAAGTTTGTGAAATGTTTTGAAAACAGTTTCGACTTCTGACTTTTGCTTTAAAAGGTAGATCCATGTTACACGTGTGTGATCATCCACAAAGGTGATAAACCACTGGGTTCCACTGATGTTGGCTATTTGAGATGGACCCCAAATATCGGTATGTACCAGATTAAATGGTTTTGACTCTGTATGTCGTTTGTTTGAGTAGGAATGCCGAATGTGTTTAGTTAATTGGCATGTCTCACAAGTTAATGAGTTAGCATCCACACCGATAAACAATTTTGGAAATAACCTTTTTAGATATATAAAACTTGGATGACCAAGCCTCTTGTGCCAGAGTATAATCTGGTTTGAGGCAATACATTTATTTCTACTAGTAGCAGTACAATTTATTCTTTTTCCCGGCCTTGTAGCCGTTTATTCTAACAGTACTACTGTGCATAGCCGTTCGGTCTTGTAGATCTGGACTGAGTAGGAATAGCCCCCTGACATGCTTAGCACTGCCAATCGTCATTCTCGAATATGCATCTTGAAAATAACATGCATTTGGTGAGAACTTGATAGTACATCCAGAATCTCTTATTAATTTCCCTACAGAGAGGAGATTGAATTTTAAATCTGGAACATACAGTACATTTAGTAAAGTTAGGTTGGGATTTAGTTTAACTGATCCCTTTCCCATTATTTTTCTAGTGGTTCCATCCGCTAGTTGGACAAATGTAGGTAAAGAAAATTTAGTGTAATTAATTAAGTTTTTACCTTCGTTTGTCATATGATCAGAAGCACCAGAATCTACAATCCATGGTTGATTCTGACTCTGATTGCCGCCTAGACTGCCAGCATTGGCCATTGATGCTTGGATTGGTTCCTGAGTCTCACCCCCTTTTTGATTTAGGATATTCAGCAAGGCCTCAATTTGATCCTTAGTAGGTAAGTTGATGTTTTGAGGTTCAGCAGGAGGCCTATTCGCATAGGCCACTTGTGGTGGTTTTGGATTTCTCCAATTGTTGTTTGCTTTTGACTCAAAGTTGTTTGTTGGCTTTCCATGTAACTTCCAGCATTCCTTAGCAGTATGTCCAGATTTCTTGCAGAAATTGCAGTATGGTTTGTTTTGCCGTTTAGAGTTAGGAGTTGGACCTTCGGAGGAGTTGAAGGTTCGCTTCATTACTAGGGCCGATCCTTCGGTCATGAGTGGTGTTGATCCAATCATTAGCTTTCGCCTGCTTTCCTCGTGCCTCACTTCAGAGAACACGGCTTTGAGGCTAGGAATGGGCTTCATTCCCAGAATCCGGCCCCTAACACTGTCCAGTTCAGAGTTTAAACCAATTAAGAATCTGAATACTCTTTTTATTTCTGTCAGTTCCTTGTACAATGCTGCATCGGCTGTGCATGTCCAGTTAATAGATTCAAAGGCATCAATTTGTTGCCACGCACGGGTAAGTTGAGTGAAATTTTTGGTGACATTCATATCACCTTGCTTAATTTCTTGTAACTGAGATTCAACTTCATACAGTTCAGATGTGTTATCCTTTTTTGAGTACATTTCTTGGGCTGTTACCCAAATTTCATTTGCTGTTGAGTACAACAGGAAATCTTCACTGATGTCAGGGTCCATAGATCCAATGAGCCAGGACATGACCATGCTATTTTCGGCCTTCCAGAGTTTAAACCGAGGATCGGTTGTGGAAGGGGCAGTGACATTTCCAGTGATGTAATCTTCTTTGCCCTTTCCCGTTATGAACATTTCCATGGCTCTTGACCAGGAGAGATAATTGTAACCGGTGAGTTTGTGTCCGGTTATTACCATTGGAATCCCATCATTGTGGGTAGTAGACCCTGCTCCGGCCTTGCTGCCTGGAGTGGAAACGTGCTCAATAGCACTAGTGTTTGATGACTCAGTGGCCATTTGTATGAGATTAAAATATAAGAGGAAAGAGGTGGTTTTTTTGTGTGTTTCGGTTGGGGTTCGCCGGACAGTGGCCGACGGAAAGCTGGACGGAGGAGTTAGCCGCCGGTGGTGGCTAGCTCTGATACCATGTAGAAATGGAGGCAATCGAATATTATTGATTGACTTGAAAGAATAGTTTACAACACACTCCTATTTATAGATTGATGAGAGGTCAATCCACCCTTTGTATTTATGGTAACTATATCAATCATATTCTAACTATGGAAAAAACAATATACTCCTATTTATTCTATTCCTATTGTTGGTGATAAATATATTCCTATACTTATAACACTTTCCTAATTATAATTGTGTCACATGTATCACACTAAAGTTGTGTAGTGTGCACTAATGAGGATCCCAGTAATATCCATACAATCCGGGATATTTCTACACCAACTTTGATTCAATCACATGATAATATGCAATAGAACCAAAAACATGCAAAGAATCATAATCAGTTGCAGGTTTTTCAGACCATACCTCCAACGGAGTTTTGCCATCTATAGCAGATGATGACAACCGATAGACGATATGTTGAGCGTACGTCACAGCCTCAGCCCAAAATTTTCTGTCTAACCCAGCATTAGACAGCATACAATGAACTTTCTCCACAAGTGTCTTGTTCATACGCTCTGACACACCATTCTGCTGTGGTGTCTTTCTAACAGTGAAGTGTCGAACTATGCCACAGTCTTGGCATACCTTCAGGAATGGATTATTCTTGTATTCTCCTCCATTATCTGTTCGGAGAACCTTAATCTTCCTTCCTGTTTGGTTTTCAACTTGTGCTTTTCACTTAAGGAAAATGTCAAACACATCATCTTTATTCTTCATTGTATACACCCAAACTCTTCTTGAGAAATCATCAACAAAGGTGACAAAATAATGCCTACCTCCAATGGATGGAGTCTTGGCAGGTCCCCACACATCTGAATGCACATAATCCAGAATACCCTTGGTATTATGAATCGCAGTGCCAAATTTCACTCTTCGTTGTTTTCCAAGAACACAATGCTCACAAAATTCAAGTTTGCAAGCCTTAGTACCTTTCAAGAGTCCTTGCTTGGCAAGAATTTGCAAGGACTTTTCTCCAGCATGTCCCAACCTCATGCCACAGCTTCGTTGCCTCAGCATCCTTCTTTGTGCTAGAAGTTGTTGCCGCTACTGCCCCCACCACTGTATTACCTTGGTAGTAATACAGATTGTTTTTCCTCATACCTTTCAACATCACTAGTGCTCCTGAAGTTGCTTTAAGAACTTCATCTCGCATCGTCACAACTAGGCCTTTAGATTCTAAGGCCCCCAAAGAGATGAGATTCTTCTTCAACTTTGGCACGTACCGCACATCCCGTAAAATTCTAGTGGATCCATCATGATTTCGCAGCTTGATTGATCCTATCCCAGTTGTTTTACATGGATTATCATTACCCATGTAAACCACCCCACCAACAAGTTCCTGGAATTCAAAGAAAAATTCCCGAATAGGACACATATGATAGGTACAACCTGAATCCAATATCCACTCATCTGGATGTAATGATGCTGAAGGTGAGACAGTCAAAGAGATATCTGATTCCGCATCACTTTTGCATTCTGCAACATTTGCATCTTGCGGAGTCTTCCCTTTCTTTTTCAGCTTTGGACAGTCTTTCTTCCAGTGCCCTTTCTCACGACAGAAAGCACACTCGTCTTTGGCAACGGCTCGGCCTTTGGACTTAGACCTTTCTCTTCTTCCTTTTGTCTGGTTTTGCTGACGACCTCTTGCCACCAATGCTTCTTCTGATGTCGTTGATTTGTTTTTTATCTTATCCTGATTTCTCAATTCATGACTATACAAAGCAGAACAAATAGCATCTAACGACACACTCTCTTTCCCATGAAGTAATGTAGTTTCCAAATGTTCAAATTCATCGGGAAGAGATGATAACAACATCAAAGCTAGATCTTCATCCTCAAATTTCACATCTAAATTCAGCAGGTCTGCTACTAAGTGATTAAACATAGTGATATGTTCATTCATAGTAGTACCTGGTCGGTAATCAAATCAGAACAGTCTTTTCTTCATGAGGAGCTTGTTCTGACCACTCTTTTTTAGAAACTTGTCCTCCAATGCCTTCCACAGTTTGTGTGCAGAAGTTTCACTTTTAAAAGCATACTTCTGCTCTCTGGACAAGCAAGATCTAATAGTTCCGCACGCCAACCGATTAATGATACTTCAGTCTTTATCCTCTATCTCTTCTGATTTCTTTCCTTCAATGGCAATATCAAGACCCTGTTGGAAAAGAGAGTCCAAGACCTCCCCTTGCCACATACTGAAATGGCCAGTACCATCAAATATTTCCACCGCCAATTTCAAACCGGACACCAGGAATCTCGACCATGATGACGAGGAGCCCGATACCCCCGATGGAATATTTGAGATCACACCCTTCGCTTCTTGATCTTTAGTTGCCATTACAGACTCAATATATAGTATTTAATATTACAACAAATTTCAAACAGCCCAAGGGCGAACCTTCGGCTCTGATACCACTTGTTGGAAAAATCGGGTATTTTTCCCACTACGACAACACAACTAGTGAAATGAACCAGTTCAGAACTAATGAACTGGACAGAACACTAACAAAACTACCCGACAAATAATATTGAATACTATACTACAATAGGAAAGAAAGCAGTAAAACAACAATAAAGATAACAGAACAATAAAAGAGATAAAGAGAGAAACACACCCGAAAACTTTGCCACTAGAGTTCAGCCAGGATAGCTTGATCTCCGAACACTTGCTGAATTGCTTGCTTCTATTTATATGTAGAAGAAGATACAAGTTTTGGGATGATTTACATGAGAAGAGGAGGAGTTTATTTATAATCATCAAATCTCCTATTCATTTCTAAACTACCAATGTGGTACAAAATCTAAGCCAAAAATCAACAGTTGACACACTTGGTTCCCTCTGAAAATGTAGCTGTAGACAATATTTCATATATAATAACTAAGGGGTCGCAGATAATGCGGACATAATTTGCTGCTTTGAAATCACTATGGAAAAGTTCAAGCAAATCATGGATAGACGCTAACCTTCTTTTCGTATTAGGTTGGATGGGAAGTAATTCAGTCTGCTATTGACATGCTAATGCTTAAAAAGAATCTTGAAATTTAAATCTGTGAGACACCATAATATGGTGTGGCGTGAACTATTCACAGCATGTCTTTCAGTGTGCATTTGTGATCCTTCTTATAGCATATTGATTTTTTTGATAGTGTCAAGGGCACCTCTGTCTGGAAGAGATGGATATTATTGTAACCGAATGACTATTCCATCACCAAATCTGCTTTTCCTCTGCCTTTTATCAAGCAAAGTCGAGTTGAGTTGCTGTTCTAAACATGCTATAAAACTATATTTAGTGCTGGAGATAGATCCATTCATTCTTCATACATTATAGGGCTTAGTTTCCTTTGGTTTTCTTATCCATGAGTAATTCTCTTTTGTTCTTCATTCTCTAGAAAGGCTATTGTTGCTGAAGTAGGTAATGTGTTTTTGTGTTTATCGGAATTTGTTCTTTTCAGGGTTGGTCTTCTGCCTTTTCTACAATATAATTGCAGTTACAGTGGCTTGGATCAAAGGAGGAGGTAGATATGGAACCACTTTGCACCCTTTTCACTGCCATAAAGTAACTCATGTGTACTATCTTATCTATTCTTCTGATTGATGTAGGTCCAACAATCTTTTTTCTTGCTATTATCTACTTCATATCTGGAGTTCCAGGTGCCTATGTGTTGTGGTACCGTCCGCTTTATCGTGCAATGAGGTACTCCTAATTGTCGTTTGTAAAGTTTATTTTCTCTGACTTTTTCTTATTGTTTGCCACTGAGGTAAGTTGACATTTGCCATGCAGCTTACTTTTCTAGTTGTATTTCTCAATAGACCCTTACTAATTCTAAAATAATTCATCAACGGAATTCATTTCTTGCTTAAATATTTGTGGAACTTTCCTGCATCCTTTATTTGTTTCCCAACATAGAACTACAAGTGTGTTCATGTCCTCATGTGTTGCTTCTTGAATGCAAATACTCTTACTCATCTATCAGACCTTCAAGTGTTGTTCGTCCGACTTCTGTGCTCTATTTATGTCTTTTTTGGCCATGCAGGACTGATAGCGCTCTCAAGTTTGGTTGGTTTTTCTTGTGCTACGCGGTATTTATTCTACTTTGGATTCTATTTTTTGATCTTTAATGGTCGAACATTTGAAGCAGCATCTCTCAGCTTCTTTCTTTTACCTATTTGATCTGGTTCAGTTTCATATTGGTTTCTGTGTTGTTGCTGCTGTTGCTCCTCCCCTATTTTTCAACGGACATTCTTTGACGTAAGTTTCTGTATCATATTTTACTTGGATTTCCCATCTGATTCCATCAGTTTCCACAGGAGAGATACATGGATCTGTTTATCATCTCGCCAAATTAATTGATACACATATATATGCATCAGTTCTACTGTTTTAGTCATTATTTTCTGTTCTGCATTTGCTACTGAAGTTTGTTCACTGACTTTCATTTCCAGTGGATTCCTGCCTGCTATTGAAATGATATCCTCAAGCTTTATAGTTGGGGTAAGTGCCAGATCTCATGACTCCATTTCCAGTTGCTGTGGGAAAAAGAATAAGAAAAAATGAACAAAATTTTGAAGAGTGTACTATTAACTTTCCGCAGAGAGTCAGTATTATCTTTTCCTTTCTTTGGTTATAATGGTGATTGAGACAAAGAATTTGTTTCTATCTCAGGCTTAGAACCACGGCCAGCCCTTTCCAAATGTCTAATTAGTGACTATTATTTTATTTGCAAATGGTAGATGTACACAGTATTAGCTTAGTACTAAAACAATTTGACATAAAGCAAAATGACTCGTTAAATTGACTGTGCTTCTTGTATTGTGAGGTAGTATTCGATCGACACAACTTGATGCGATGTTCATTATAGGTCATCCGAATGAGTAAGGTTGCGTACACCCAACCTCACTTACCTTACCATTGACAGAAGCCTCTGAGCTAATGTTAGATGTGTACGAAAATGCTACATCATAGTCTTTTGAGATCTTTCTTGGACCCATGTTAAACTCTACATCTATGTTTTGGTCTATCGATATTTGTAATTTGAAGAGCTTGCATATCGTTTTGCTGTAAAGGTTAATCCTCTTGGGATGTATTGCAGCTATTCTACTTCATCGGGTTCGGTTTCTTCGCAATTGAATCGCTAATCAGCATATGGGTTATTCAGGTTCATGATGCCAATGAAACTTTCATTATTGCTCTCGTTGTTATAACTCAAGGATTGTCTTAAATCCTTTTACTTTTGGCAATGCAGCAAGTCCTCATGTATTTCCGCGGCAGCGGCAAAGCTGCAGATCTGAAAAGAGATGCTGCAAGATCGACTATGATGGCTGTTGTATAGAGACAACCAAGGTGATTTATATTGAATAGGGTAGTTTATCATATATCCATTCACTAGCACATATTCCTAGTATTGTACTATCTATTCAGATACATATAGAGCCGGGGGCCTCACTGGAAGCAAACTCTCTATCCCTTGGGATGGAGGTATTGTTTGCTTGCCTCTTACCCTCCCCAGACCCTAACGACAGCTTTTGCTGTCGTTGGGATATATTGGGTATGATTGTTGTTGTTGTAGGGTAATCTATCATTCTTTGGTTCTTTCATTATCATTGTCTTCCCTCCTCCAGAACCAGATGAGTGCACCTTCTAGTCATGTGGGAGACTCACAAGGAGTTATTTTAAGGTGATCCATTGGTACATAGATGATGAACTAGAAAGCAAATGACCCTTTTGAAGTTGTGTATTATATTGCATCTTAGATGGATTTTACACACTTTTGAGCTGTTGATGGTGTTAGCATCATGATTTTGTTTATGATAATTTTGTATCTTTAGTGGTTATCTTAATTCTTTCCATTTCCAAGGGAGTCAAGGACACACTCTTCTTTGACTTTGGAATATGATAGAATAAAACAAAATGATTCACTAAATTGGCTGCGCTTCTTATATTGTGAAGTAGCAGTTGATCGACACAGCTTGACGCTCATTACGGGTCATCGGTAAACAACCTCGATGTGTTTCTAGCACATGGGTATGGTTGCGTACATCCGACCCCTCCATACCCTGCCATAGGCGGGAGCCTCTAAGACAATAGGGTAATGTTGTTGTTGAGTGGTTATCTTAATTCTGCTTACTTTAAAATATTTCAGGGTTTGTGCATTATTAAGTTATTTTTGTCTCCTCCCTGTATTAATGGTTCTGTTGTCACAAAAATTATCAGGTGAAAATTGCAAGCAACATACATTTGATCTGAACCTACCTACAAACAATAATATGGTACTTTCAATAATGCACTTATTATTAATGTTTATTACTAAAAATCTTTCTGAAAATAACAAATAAAAAATCTATGATAAGCAAGTAATAGATCAAAAACTAAAAGCAAAACTTATACACAGTTTTATGAAATTCAATATATCAAATGGTTTCTTTTCAAAAAGTTATATTTTTAGATATGATTATAAAACTGGACAAAAAAAAAATATCATGGTGCTATGTGACAGTGGTTGGAAGTTAAGGTTTAATAATTGCAAGGATGATAACTTGATTACTTGAAGTGACCAAACTGCTGATGGTGACCATTCATATAGCTATCTATTTCTTTCTTTTAACTTTACATTACTTTATCTTTTTTGTTTCTCAAAATCATGACAAAATAATACAGTATTCCATATTGTAGGTGAAATAAGGAAAGCGACATTGCGCAGTCCAGTTGATATTAGTGTTGAAAATGGCTATCAAGAATGGTAAATGTTCGAATCTAGGAACACGCACGGTGTGTATTCTACTTCTGATAGTTTGTAGAGACACCTTATATCGGTCACCAAGTAAGGTTTCACTAATCTAAAAAATCGCTGAAAACCTGTTTGCATCATTCATAATGCTCTATGAGACTAGAATAGTAGAGATATGAAACTAGAACGGTGTAGACTCCATATCTAAGGATTTAGTTTTTTTGCTACCAAGGAAAGCGACCCTTCACTCTGCATACCAAAGACGTCTCATATAAACACAGAACTGGCAAGACAAAGACATAAAATGCCCTTCATTATCGGCCAGCGTACCTTCAAGTTCCATTTAATGATGGACTAAAAAGAGAAACAGAAGTGAGATATTGAACTACTCTATTTTTTTTGTCTATATTTATCTCTCAATAACTAAAGTTTCTTTTTTTTTTCTGTTACAATTATATGGAACAAAAGACCAATACCGCTGGTCCTATGTGTCTTCATTGCCTTAACCTAAAAGAGTTTCGTAGAAGATACAAATTAGTAACTCACTAGTCTCCTAGGTTAGTAAGTCTTTTGCTAGAGACTCACTACAAGGTGCCTAATGCAAACCAGACTAGCAATACTCTAACCTAATTGAACCGGATACAATCGCTTCGCCATTAATGACTCAGACAGTAGTATTGCACTTACGCTGCACATATTATGGTTCGCACCTTCGACTTTTTATATCAATGCGAGTACCAATTATAACTTTTCGAACCTTGAAAATTTCGGATGCATTAAAAACAAAATTCTTTAATATGAGGGTGTGAAATATTTTTCTTCCACTTAATATCGACATAGTAACGTGACAAATTATTTTTCAAGCTGGGTGTGTCAAATAGAAAGCTCTATCTCCAGATGTTAAAGAATCACAGATAATATTGTCAAGAGTAGGATGCTCGTTGCTCTAAATACATAGCTTAGTTGATACTCGGATTAAGAAATTGCTCAGAGTGGGTTTCCGAAAAAGTCTCCAAGAACTCTCAAATAGTGGCGCATGTATTAATAAGGAAGCTCTGTTGATGGATGGTAACATCAAATGTTTTAGTGTACCATATGATGCAATGCTGATAGATACCTTCTAACTATGTACAAATTAAATTATAACAATATTTTACAACAGAAAAAAATTAACATTTTTTTTACTTCCTCCTTGTATACATAGAAAATACAAAAGCAAATTAAAACTGAAAACACATAGCATACAGGGATGGAGTTCCGACAGTATCACAAAGAGGGGCGGCCCTCATAAATCGAAGCAGTTGTAACATGCTAACTTCCAACTGTATTAATTGATAATGCCTCTCGTTCTAGATGTTATAGTTGACTTTATATTTTAGAATTCTGTGATTGATAAAGAAAATTTATGGAATTACTCTAGTAAAGCATTTAGTGGTATATTGTTTTAATTACAAAAATTTTGAGTAGCTAGTGATAATATATAAAAGAAAGCCAAAAATATTAAGTTTTAATAAAAACATACTTTTATCGTAGTTTTGGAAGTGATTCCACATGTATCATACACTGTCTTGTCAAAACCGTGATGTGGAACACTAAACGGTTTGTGCCACTTTGACCGTGGATACAACATAGTTTTAACAGAACCATGTTATGCCGATTGGGATCCTCTGACCCCCCTCTCCGTGACCGCCTGCGTGACCGCCCCTCACGTGGCAGCAGGAGGGGTGGTGAGGCAATAGGCGGTCAGGGAATCCGTTCCTATGTTATGCACCAAGGTTCAGTCGGAACTGTGTTGTGCACCATAATTTTGTCACATTACGCTTTTCAAAAAATCTCTATTGGTACACTACTATTTTGTCAAAACCGTAGATATATTTCACGACTCTATAAAATCCAATGAAACCTAAACCATTGTATAAAAAAGTTCATTCTACTATACCAATTGAATTTCCACCGATTCAGATAGTAGCGGGCTTGAACGATGTCTTATGCTGACAAGCGATTCCCTTCTGTTGCATGATTAGAAAGGAAGCTAATGTGATTGTTTTGAATGTTTCAACTAACATTAAATTGAATGAATTCATTACACATGCGTTGGACGTCAGGAAAACTGAAAATAAAGATCATATTCAATTTGTGTATAAATTGCCATGTTTGGGTCCTAATAAACACGAAGAATTTGACTAGTAGTGTCGTTATAATATACAATGACAAAATTTGACGAGTGTATTACGTGTTGTTCACAACCAATAACGTTCACTATACATACTGTTGCAAAGAAAAGAAAGGCAAATCAGCACTATTTCAGAAGAGGAAGGCATTATGAATGGAGTTTTCCAACTCAGACATACTGTCGAAGAAATTATGAAACTTGCTAAAAGGTTGACCAGTTAATTTATGGTTGTACATTTTAAATTTTTAAATGTCAATTAATGTGTAACAAGTATTGTGTCAGCATGCAATAAATATTGGTAACAAATCTCTTATGGTGCTCATTACATCTTATATACAAATCCTAACCCTAAACCCCCTAAACAAACCATATACATAACAACCTCAATCATTAAAAATAAAATCGATGTCGAAATTAAATAACATGACAACAATGTAGTCATTTAAAAGATAAAAAATAGACGACATTAGCAAAAACAAACATTATGTGAAAATATTCAATGCAACAATGGTACAAACGATACTAGTTAAAATAAACATCACATGAAAAACATAAAGAAGCTATTTCGAAGTTGTGCTACACTGAGACAACTGTTACGGTTGTGGCCTGCTTGGTGTCATATACAACACATTTGTATATAGCTTTGGTCCATTTCACCGTAAATCCAAGTTGATTTAGGTCTCTCACGTACATGTTTTCTATAAAATGGTCAGCTTCAAGCACGAACAAGCCAGTATGCGAAGTGTTGCAACAAATAAAACAAAATATTGTAGGTGCTTGATATCGCTACACATGAGTAGAAATGAGCAACTAACTCTCCTGCCAGACGTGCATATTCTTAAATACTTGCATAGTGTATGAACAAGGTATGTGGTAAAGCTGAAATTTACCACAAGTGCAAGTTTTTTCAAGCACATTGACAATATGTGCAATACCACCACTATCTGACATCAATCGAGTCACAACTTCATACAGACCTGCTCGTCTGTTGTAAGGATGAATCCTATGCTTTCTAGCATTACTCTCATTGTGAATAAATCGTGTTGCACTTTCAGTGGCCATATGTCGTCTGCGTTAATATGAGCAATTGCCTTTTGGAGTTTCTCGTCAAACATCTTTTTCATTATTATGAAAACTGCTTGAACACAAGCAGCTACAGGTAAACACGTAGCCCCTTTCAGTACACTGTTTTATGACTCTGAATAATTCGTGGCGCTTGTATAATACCTTCTGCCACTATCATGGGATAATATATATGTATCAAGTGGTATTCACATAAAGTTCTCTTTGGCAGGAAAGGAATATGCGACTTTTTCAAAAAATCAAAAGGAATGAGTGCACTGTGGTATCAGAGATACTTGAAAATGTCAAATACGCCACATGTTCATGGAAGGGGGTACAAAAGATCAAAACATAATTGGAAACTGACATTGGAAATGGGTATCCTGTATTATATAATGGTTTGATTGGCCTTTGATATTCATATGTGTTTGCTTGGGTTTTGTATTTATCATGTTGTTTTTGGAAAACTTTTGGCTTTCAACAGGAAAAGAAGAAGGTTCCATTATGGCATATTTGACACCGGTTGTAGTTGGTTGGTTTTCTGTCATGTATCCTAATGTTGCTGATGCATTTGTTACACTGGATTGCAATATAAAAATAAAGATTGATGTTTCCCGGAGAGCAAGTTTTTTGGCCACACCAGGTGTATTTCTCCATTTACGTTTGTCGTATTTGTCTTAAGTGTCTCTCTTATACCGCATTGTATAGTATACTACCTTTCTTCTTCATGTTTCAGGAAAGGTCGGGAGGTTGAGCTACAATCTCAACCCCCCATGAGGTACAGGTGGAGGTTGAAAACCACACGTAAGATTGGGATGTACATAGCATCTGTGATTTTGGTTACTGCGGTGCTACAGGTCTGGAATGCAAAACGGGAGGACTAGAAAGCATCTGAAGGGAGGATGTTGCATTTTGACCATTGGTGGATAACTGACGTTGCTGAGGAGCTGCTGCAACCTTGCTGGACAAGAAGTTTTACTGCTGCTGCTAAACGGATAGAATCTATTGTACAACATTTGAATAATTTAGGGTTTAGGTACTTTGTCATATGTCAGTTGTCATGTGGTTATCAGTACCACTTTTTACTAAAGGTTGGCACTAGTATAGTGTGCATATTTTAAGCCATCCTTTAACCTTTATCTGGGTTTACCTTGCGGTGCCTAGATTAAGATACATTTTGTAATCTGTCATTTCGGCCTATATATAAAATTTTAATGACAAAAAAGAGTATTTGCATAAGGTAAGCGTATATACCTTTATTCAGTGCCTTCAGCTTTTTCATACACTCTGTATACTTGTGTTCTTTGTGTTCTGATGCAACAGCCCACTGAATAGTTAATAACGCCATACCAAGAAATTTATCCATAAAAGTCGATTGAACATCAATTCGATAATATGATCACACATTATCTATAAAATATATAAATTCACTGTCTAAAAATTCATGTAAAAAATTTGATATAATATGACAGAAACAATATTCTATGACACGTATAAAGTGGTTGCCATGTAAGATTTGATCAAATTGCTACTTGAACACTAATAGATTGGTCCGAAATTAAACACACATCTTTCATATCGCCGATTACATACTGAAGGTTGGACTTAAGCAACCATCACCATTTTTTTTTGCTCTCTTCATTAACAATAGCATAAGCAACCGGAAATATATGATCAGTCGTATGAAATGCAATAGCAATCAATGATTTCTGCGATGCTTTATATACAAATACGTACTGTCAATTGATATTAATGATAGACAATGTTGAAACTCAAGAATCAAAGCTAAGAATGTCCAGAAAACTATTCTAATTTTTTATGCCCGTTAAATCCGTATACTATTCTAAAAGCATATCAAAAAAAACTAAATATTTATTTGAATACAAAGCGAGACACTAGAAACAACTCTACATACACAAAATAATTCTTGTCAATGGCAAGAGAGACCCTTCCCATCAAGTGCATAGTGTGGGAGCTCCTTGGCCTGTAGGCTTGCCTGCAGTGCTGGGGTCTTCTTATGCAGACTACTGTGTAAATGACCAAGCTCCTGCTAGCGGACCGTTGGGTACCTGATTTACATCCATACACTACCTTTGAGACTGGATGTTGCAGGGACCCTTACTGTTTGAGGTTCAACAATTCACTAAACGGCTCATTAGGAAGGTAACAACAAAGATAAATAGTTATTTTGTCCTTTCATGTATGCTCAGTAACACTTCCTGTACATCTTCACTCCCCAAATTTACAAAAAATAGTTGATAAGACTATAAAACTACTGTGTATTGACATGAGAGAGAAGCTATTGAATGGGAAGTTTTGTATTTTTTTTCTTTACTTTTTTTTTTGGAAAATAATATAAATAGTATATCCAATGAGCCTTGGTGTACCCAGACCCGTAAAAAAATACACCGTAATGAGGGTGCAAGTGTAAACTGTATAATGGTCATAAGATGGCAAAGCAATGGTCATAAGATGGCAAAGCAACATGCTGACTGCTATAAAAACCATCGCAAAAATAATAAAACGCCATAGCAAATAACAATAAAGCAACATGGCAAAGCAACATGCTTCCTTAAAATGTTAAGAGGAGAGATGAATGCGTGTAACTAATCGTATAAGACGGGATAGGATCCCTTAACCGCAAGGGGGTGTGGTGACGCATGATTCCCAACCTAAACTTCCACCACCCTAACCTCAATTTTCTCCACCTCCACCCTCCTCTCCAGCCACCCAAGTTCCCTCCTTTCTTTCTTCAATTGGGTTCGTCCCCGCTTCCACCTTTCTCTCATTGTACCTCTCCCTTCTCTCCCAATCCTCTTGAAATATCTATTCAGCTACACTAACTTCTTTTTTCTTTCTTCCAATCATAACTTGAACTCGTATAGATTTAGGTTTACCTGTTTAGCTAACACTTTTTTTAATGGGTTTACCTGTTTAGCTAACACTTTTATTCTTTAGGGAGCCGCTGTTTTATAGGGTGGGAAGAGACAGAGTAGCCACCGAAAAAATGTTGCCCGAGAAACACGCAGAGAAGAAAGCAGCGCCGCCGGAGTTCAATTTAGGGCGCCAGGTTCAATCTAGGGGAAGAAGGAGAAAGAACAGATGGGGAAGTGGGTTTACTATTGTCACTTTCGAATAATATATGATAAAACAAAATGAATTACTAAATTTGTTATTTTTTTTATATTTTGGAATAGTAGTTGATCGACATAACAAAATGATTTATTAAATTTGCTGTGGTTTTTTTATTTTGAAGTAGTGGTTGATCGACATAGCTTGACGCATCATTATGAGTCATCAGAAAATAACTTCAATGTGTTTCTAACACATGGATATGATTGCTTACATCTGACCTTTCGTATGGTGGAGTCTCTAAGTCAATGAGATAATGTTGTTGTTGTATTTAGATGTGAAATTAAGAATTTTTTTTGGAATTTTTTTAATAAAAACTCAGATAGACACGTGTCAGCTACTTAGGGAAACGATCAGGTAAGAGCGGTCAGCAGATCCGAATGAGATCTGAGGAGGCCTCATATAAGACAAAATATGAGACCTTCAATCATGCGATGCCACGTGTATAAAAGAGTACACGTGTATAAAAGGGTCCTTTTGTACACGTGACGTCGCGTGATTAGATGCCCCAAATAAAAATTTCTAAGCTCTCTTTATGTCATAAATGCAGATGAAATTAAGTGAAATATGTTTGACTACTGAAAACTAATCAATTGAAACTCAAATTAGACCTATAGATAAGATATTTGCACTTTTTTCAAAAATCATGGTTTGAAGTTTTATTCCCTTGGTAACAACCGTGTGAAATCCCTATCTCTTTCTCCATGTATATGTGGCAAAAATAATTCTAAATAAATAAATTGCTAGTTAATTTTAACATAGGAATGAGCTTTCAAGAATGTTATAAGAAAAATTGCGTTTCCATGCACTAGATTCTTACATTTGTGCAGGGTTTCGGAAGGGGCCAGATCGTTTTGTGATCTGGTATACGCATTATTACCCTGCACTTTGTGTAAGAGCCTGTTTCTTACGATTCAAACTTGTGACCTCAATGTTACAAAACAGTAAATTTACCAGTTGCTCAAAAACGCGCCCTCTAAAAATGTTATAAGTAGAGCATTTTATATGTCATAACATTGAAACTGATGATGTTTTGAAATAAATGTGAAAGGTTAACCTAAAAATAGTTATACATAAAATAATGATTCAAACTACTGGTCAACTCAGCTTGTAGTTAATATCACTCTCAGTCATAACGGCTGAATATGGTAGTGCATATACTTGAAAGGATCAACAAATTTATTTATACATTTTATTCTATACATAAATGTGAACAGAATAGAAATTTCAAGCTACTACCAAAAAATGCAATGACAATTTTTTTTTTTTTTTTACTAGCCCTGGCAAATGAAACATTGTATCGAATGCATTTGTATCCTAGGTTTCTCTAGGGTAGATTTAGGACCACCAACACCAACAACATTACCTCATTACTTAGTGGCTTCAGTCTATGACAAAGTATGAGGAGGTCGGATGTACACAACTATACTCATGGTTAGAAACACAGAGAGGTTGTTTCCCGATAAACCATAATCAACATTTAGGACCACCAATTTGACTTTTTAGCATTTATAAATGTGATTTCCTCTGTTTTGCATGGTATGCATGGCAAAAGATAATACAAATTCCACATGTAATATCTTTCCTAGGAAATTTCACTCTCATGCATCTTCGTTGTACGCGTTACATGCTACAGATAGGGATCACAACATACGTAGAAACTAATATATGTAATATATTTGGTTGGCTAATTATTTTTAAATGTATCTTGATTACATGTCATATCATTCATGGCTATGTAGTGTTAAGATTTAATTGTCTTCAGGACATGACTTAGTTGGTACTTTAGGAGTTGCTCCAAGAGTTACATGGTTCAATTCCAGGGACACGCGCAGTCTGGGTGTTTCACTGTTGTATGAGCCAAAGGTCCAGTTTGCAGTGTGCACCTTGTGTGGGCTACTTGTGTATAAACCTCCCCCAATTTAGGAGACCGGTGGGCTCCTGATTTGCATCATCCACAATACTTTTTTGGGACTGGAGCGGTGAGAACCTTCAGGATCAAAGTATGACCTTCTGCTTCTAAGTGTTAAGATTTAATTTTAGTATGGTAGTATTTCTAGATTCTATAGAAATAAAAAAGTGATTTTCTTACACTTATGACCTTGTATTTTGGAGGAGATTGGTTTTTGAGTGGGTGGAAGGGGGGGGGGGGGGGGG